>KE157667.1:149741-214134 GCA_000411055.1 Leavenworthia alabamica
ACTACCATATATAGCAAAAACGTGCTCAATGTAAAAAATACTATTATAATTCATATCATAATACAAAATTAAAAAGGAGATTTGAAATACTAAATGCATAATATAGTTGAAAATTAAGAGCACTTTTGATATAATTAAATTATAAACACAATATATCGTGATGCACATTACGCATATACATGCACTAATACTTAGTTTCGTTAAAAATTAATGCATTCCTTAAATAAAATTGATTTGATGAGTTTTCCATAATAAATTTTTTATTTTCAAAATAATTCTACTACTAATGAAGATTTGTAAATATATTCTTAAATTGTGACACATACTTTGTATATAAAATTTGTATATAGTTTATTTTGGTAAAAATTATTTATTTCTAATTTATTCACAATATTTGTTGATTAGTTGTTAGTTATTAGCTCCTAATTATGTATATCACGAGACGTTACAAAAGTTATATCACCACGAATTTAAGTTGTTATTTTTCTATGATATATTATATATGTATAAATTGGAATTTACTGCAAACTAAATGTCAATATATATATATATATATATGTTAAAACTTGTAAATATTTTATAAGATAATAATTTCAGACAAAATAAAAATTGTTACTAGAATAACTAATATCATACTGATATGAAAGAGTGTGATACAAATATGCAAAATCATAGACAAAGGCGATCATTGATGCTAGAGACAAGTTGGATAAATGTCTTGAGGTAATGATGATTTGGTCTTGTAAGTGGCCTTGTTTCCTTTTGTATATATAAAATAATTGTCGCAGTCTTTTGTGCCTCTTTGTAGTATCATTGAGGCATTTTATTTTTATTTTTCTAAAATATTATTGAGTGTTGAGTGGGGTCCTAAATTCCATTTTATGAAAATGACTTCACAGAATGATTTTCAAACCTACAAATCTTATCTTCTTCTTTTCTATTTTGGAATTTGAAGTCCACTAATTAAGGTATCAATTTCGAAATATGTGTTTATATTTTTTTAGAAGGCAATACATTAAACTATAATTTTAAATTTTAATATTTAAATAATTTATCAAAAAATAATAATAATAAGAAAAAAACAAACGTGTGACAGGAAAATAAAATTATAATCAATAAAGCGATTTCGTATTCAAGTAGTTAATATTCACATAAGTACCTTTATATTATAATAAATATTTATATTTATATAATTGATAAGATTCGATATTGTTTTCAGACAAGATTTTGTCGGTCAAAAATCCAATTAGAGTTCTGTTCCACTCTTGATCTTTTGATTTTGTGTAATTTTTTTATTTGACCTGGAACCACTTTTCCTGCACCGTCTTTTTTGTTTGTGCCTTAAAAATAATTTATCATTATTTTAAATATTTCATATCTATTCTACAAATTAAAATAATATATATAAAGTGGACGTTGTGGTTGGCTCGAATTCAGCGAAAGGTACCAAAAAAGTATTTTATCATAAAGAAGAGCATAAAAACCAAAAAGAGCATAATTGATAATCATAATTAGCAAATGTTATGGAATAACATAAATAAATAAATAAAAACTTTATTGATTATAAAACATAGTGGCNGAAACCCTAACACAAACTTTTTTTTCTTACCTAAGATAAACCCTTATTTAACATTAAAAATATTAACCATAATAAACTATGAAGCTTTGGGCAGATACTAAATACATACACAATATCTCGTTCAAACGAGTTAGCTAGTAGACTAGCTTTGGATACATATAACCATTGTTTTACCTCTTCAACTTATTTCAAACCTTTGATGGGATACGAAGGATCATATGAAATGCCGTTTGAGGTCGGTTTCATCATACATGAAATCATTATGGTCAAGAATATATTTGGACCATCCCTCGAAGTTTCCAACCATATTGTCTTGGTCATCAACGCTAGTTGATGAGACTTCTTGTGAAACATCGGACATAAGAAGATCATGACTATATTCAACATTCATATTGTGTTCCTCGTTCTCGTTATCTCCCTTGAGCTTGTCGAGGAAATGTGAGAAATCATAACCCTGGTCAATGCCTAGACCTGAAGTAGCATTGATCTCATGCTCTGGGTATAATGATTGAGAGAAGGGGTCGAATTCAGCCAGAGTATTTGTAAGGGTTGCGTTTGAACTATCATCTTCATTGTGAATCTGATCAGAGAAGCCATTGAAAAAGCTTGCATATGATATTGATGAAGCACTCAAGCTACCTTCCATGGAAGCTGACAATAGTTCTTTGATAGAAGTGGCCTTAGCTGCAACTTTGTTCAATAGCCTTGATGTAGAACTAGACTTTTTAAAACGTTTCTTGCAACTCAAGGAACCACCATGCAACTGTGTCCCATCATTGTTGCTAATCTCAAACACCTCGGAAGTTGTGTTGAAACCAGAGGAAGGAGGAGTAGACAGAGAAGGCATTGAGCTCGACCGGGAGTAATATTGCTTGTCGGAACTAGAACCATTTACGTTAGTCAAATTCTCAACGACTGTACCGTTAGAATTAGAAGCTAGTGGCTTGTGAGTCACGGGATCAATACCCTGTTCGATCAAACGTTTTTTGAGATGAGTGTTCCAGTAATTCTTGATCTCGTTATCTGTTCTTCTAGGTAAGTGTCTTGCTATGACCGACCACCTAAAGAAGAGATACCAAAGACAAGAGTAAGATCATGATCATGTTTTCAAACTAGTATACATCTCATTACACATTAGATGGTCCATGCACACGCATACAAATATATATAACGTACTTGTTGCCACGAGAAGCATGAAGCATGATGATGATCTGCTCCTCCTCTGAACTAAACTCGCCTCTTTTGATCTCAGGTTTTAAGTAATTAGTCCATCGTAGTCTACAACTCTTTCCACACCGCTTCAACCCTAATCAAACACCATATTCATTATTACAAACTTATACAAAAAATACAATATAAACATGTATAGATATGTGTGTGTGTGTGTATATAAACCAGCTTTTTGGGGAATGTCACGCCAGCCTCCTTCACCATGGTCATAGATATAAGAGATGAGTTTCTTGTCCTCCTCAGTGGTCCACGCCCCTTTCTTCAGCCCTTCTCCGATACAACATGGCTTTCTTGACATTTTTTTCCGGTATATAACCAACCTCTCACAAACACTCAAGATATCAAACAGAGAAGACAACAAAAATAAGCAAAAATTGAAATGAAATTGTTTAATCAAATAAGAAAGAAATAGATCTGTTGATGAGAACTCTGATGCATCTGAATATAAGACTGATTGAGAAACGCTCTTGGATCTTACCCACACAGCTGCTACGTGTTTTCATTGTTTTCACGTAGACTCCAAACCCCTTTTGTTTCTTTTATTTCTTAGAATATTATAACACTAAGAGAAGAAGCAATAAGCTTATAAAGAAGAAGAACCAAAGGCATGACTTGTGTGAAAGTGGTATGATCTTACGAGCTTCTAAATATACACGCAGATACTCAGATTTTTATAGGTATTTTGGTAAGTAAATTATTAAAATAAATTATATAAAAAAGCAAATAATCTAAATAAAATAATTGCTTAAAGCACTCACAAAAGATTAATAAACAATAAATTAGTGGTCGAGTGACATCGTCTCACTGCTATGGAAACGACTCGTATAAAGTAGTCTAAACGGCCAGGTCATGCATGGGTTAATTTTCACTGCTAAATCCCACGTGGCCCACTTGAGAGACTAGTCTTGTTTTGATCCAAAACTCTTCCGGCTATTAAAACTAAATTATTTTCTACTAATAAATGTTTTAAAAATTATATCAAACATTTTTAAACTCAGAGTTAATTTTATAAACGTAAATAAAAAAATGAAATAAAAACAAAACGTCATGTATGTAATCCTAGAATTATTAATAAATAGACATAATTGTAAATAATTTAGAATAGAAGGGGACCATTGTAACATCACGTGTTTTTATCAACGTAGGTCCTATTTTGTTTGCCACTTTTGCTGTTGTTGTTCTATTATTGTGAGTCTCTGTTCACATATTCTCATTTACCCTTCTCTATAATCTAATTTACCACCTTTAAACAAAAATACCCTCTTAGTATTTATTTGCTTCTCTCGTTAGTCGTATTTATTGACTATCAACGTAAACTTCACTATTTTAAAATGACTTATCGTTTGTTTATAAATTCTTTCTTATGTATTAACACGTATACATGCGCATTATTGTGTATATAACCTAACTTTATAAAATTAAAACACATTAAAAAAAAAAAAACTTAATTTGAAATCTAAACAGAAACCAAACTTTTAGATTCAAAATACGTGTCCAAGCATTAGAAATTTTCTTAAACATAATTACCAAAAAAAACATGTTCGATATTAATTAATAAATATTATTAATTATATACATATTATCTGATTTTTATCTGCAGCTAGTGCAATCTCAATACTCGTTACCTAACTGGCTAACTCAAAAATCACATGTATACGTAGTACTTATCAATCGATGTGAATGTGTAATATGTGAATGTGATGGAACCTAGTGGATAAAAAATAAATGTAGTTTTAATTTCTGGTTTGTATATTTTGCTTTATTATTTTTAAATGTTGTTTTAATTTTAAAAAATTATGATTTTTAATTCATATTTTAGTAAGAAACTCACACAAGTAAAGGTTGAAGAAGGCTTAATTGATTCAACGTGAAAACATCATCTTTGTCTTTTTTTTTTTTTTAACTTCAAGGAATTGATTTTTGGGTTAATTTTCATATCATCCACTCAATACCACAGTTATGTGTCAGTATGCTTTTTGACAATTTATTTATTATTTTCTGGTGTAATTCTAAATTTTATTATGGTTATATTATATATGCGAATATACTTTTTGTTATAATATATTATTCCCCACACACGTTTTTTGATTTCTGAAAGTTTATTTTCTTTTTTTTTGTTAATTACTTTTATAACATGATTAAACATTTGTTAATTTCGTTACTGATTCTGAATCCGGACGTATACATTAATAAAGTTACTAATTTGCTGATCGGAAAAACTAAGTTATGGACACACTTGACACTTCTGTACTAATAAGTATGTTATGTTATACTCTCAAGTCTTACACCTACAAATATAGGCTTATATTATAACTATTGGTTAAGTTAAGTAAAATTTTTTTTAAAAATTAAGTAAATATTATTACATCAAATCGGGTGGTTTAGTCATTCTTTGGGACTATTATATCTTATAATCTCATGATAAAAGATTATTTATCATTGGTTATAGACTTAGTTAATAAACATAATAATAATAACATGATTTTATCAGTAAGTTGAGGGGATAGAGAACTTCAGCCATTCTTTGGGAGCATGCAGCTAAAGCCCAAAGGTGAGAAACATCCACTTAGGCCAAAAATAAAAAGTTGAAGAGGCTTTATTAGATTATAACCCACGCGTTTTGTGGCGTGAAAAAATATATTTGATATATATTTTTTATATATAAAAGTATATAAAATAAAATTATGGCGTATTTATATATATTTATTTTAAATTTGAAATTAACGATGTAATAATAATTAAAATATGTAAATATGTATTTTGTATTAGTTTTATATTGTTGATTTTATATAATATATTAATAATTATATTTTTTGTTTATAATATACATTTATTAATAATTATATATTAGTAGATGTGATTATATTTTGTAAATTTTTAGGATGAGAAATTATAATTTTGATAATGTCACATGTGATAAAATATTTTAATTGAAAAAAATAAAATTATAAATAAATATAAATAAATAATATAACAGCTTAATTAATATATATTGTTAAAATTTTTGTATAACTTTTTTTAATAAAGTCAATTTTTAATTAGTACTACTTAAATAATAAATAGTAGATATTTTCTTACATATAACATTTAAAAGTAAGAAAGGAATATTTGTTTACTTTAATTTTGAAAGGGATTTAATTTAATTTAATTTAATGATCCGATGGGAGACCACTGGTTTCAGTTGTGCTGTCGGCTGTGGTCTCAATCCCTTTTTGTATAAAATCATTAATATTTCAAATTCCAACTACGAATGATTAGCAAAAAATTACTAGAGAAAAAAATATTTTAAAAATATGACAATTATACATGAGCAACGTTCAACCATGTAATATATTACTCTCAACATGAATCAAAACTTGTGTGATCTTCTAAATTTTTATATGTTCTATAACTCATAACTTTAACCACTGTGTAACTCATCTGTTAGGTATTAACCAATTACGACGTGACATATAAATTTCTAATTGGATTTTGAGCTTGGCAAATTAAAGAACTTTTCATATTTTAAATTAATATTTTCGAAAAAAAATTACTCGAGTGGTTGAAGATTCTTAGATAGTAGTATACCACTATTATAATGCTCCGAATGATATTCACCGCTCCTTGTTTAGTGCACATTTATTTCTTCGATATAATTTTTTTCTTAATAATATGATGAAATATATCTATAAAATAAAATATCATATCAAGCTTCTCTTATAATTTTCCCAGTATAAAAATAATATGTATCACAAATGTGAAAAACTGGTCATAATCTAAAAGATGTATATTACATATAAAGAAATAAATTATTTTTGTAAATATTGGTCTTAATATATGCTAAAATAATATAAATAGAAATCTTTTTTGTCTTCACAGCATGTATATCTTTTACTCATTTCCCTTCATAATAATTGATTTTCTAATTTTTGAGTGTTTTATAACAATTAATTTTTACTATTATAAATAAAATTATAAATTAAAATAAAATTAACAAATATTAAATTTTTAATTATTTAAATTTTTTAGTAAATATATAACTAAAATTAAGGTTTTTAATTTTTTTAAATTTTGTATATAAAAAATACAAAATCAAATATTATGAAACGGAAGAAGTACACAATAATTAATTTCTTTTTTCATTTATCAAAGAAAAGTGAAAAAAAGCTTTTAAGATTGGATTTTGTTAAATCGTTTAAATTTTTAATCTTTATTAGAGTTGTCATTTTCGTAATTATTATGACGTGAACAAATGATATCGTAATGGATACGAAGAAAACAGGAAAAGCATGGTAAAGAGGGTCCTAGCATTTGATAGAACTTTATGCTATCAATTACCACATCTTCCATTGATACATTATTTGGTTTTATTAGCTATTAAATAGTTTTTTTAAAGTTAATTTAATTTTGTTTTGTGTAACATTTCCACAATTACTTTAACACAATGTTAAAAGGACACATAAATGAATATCATAATAATAATTGACCCTTATACAAGACCATATTCATTGAATCACTTGTATTGGTATAATTCAAAATAGAGTTATATGAAATTCCAATACAATATCTATAATTAGTGAACTTGGATTGGCTAAAGACCACACAATCATAAGAAAAAAGAAAAAAAGACCACACCATAAAGAGCTCTTTTTAGGATAAAAACAAGTATTAAAAAGCAAAGAAATGATGGTGGTGGGGTTGAGGTACTCTTGGCCTTGGGTAAGATTTTTGTGGTTCTCTATTTTTTTTATTCTTAATATTTTTTTATTTTTCATCAATTCACTACATATATGATGTTTGTATTGATAATTGTAATAAAACCATATAATAAAACTAGAAATAGTACATATTATTTATCTGTTTTTTTTTTAAATATAACTAAATAAACAGAACTTGATTTTATTTTATTTATACTGAAATTTTAAATTTATTTATCAACAAAATTTTAAAATAAGCTTGTGAATGTGTATATCGTATACTAATAATGCCTATGGTGTGAGTGTGACCACAATCCATACGATCAAAATGATTTAATGTGTAAGTGGGCCAATTTATGGGCTATATTAGGCTTTTACTGGACTTATACGTTAATCTAATAACTAGAATCAATTCAAACCCAAGAATTTTTAGTCCATTAGACCCATTAAATTATTAAGGTCCACTAGAGCTCTAAACGATACTTTCGGGAGAAAATCATATTTTATTGAAATTAGAAAAATAATTTTTTTTTTGTAAAAAAATAAACTTTTTTTTCTTTGCAAGTGTGAAATAAACTGGTGAACAATTAACATCTAATCATGACACGTAAAATACGTATCCATATAGAACCCGTAATTAACTTTGAACGTAACATACCAAATTCATCTTATATGAATATACGTATCCCAATTTAGTAAAATACAAAATTTTAATCCAACCCTACTTTGGATTTAGGAAACTAGCTATAAATTAAATAGCTGTGCTGATTACATAGTCATCACTACTTTTTACGTACATTGTGATGACTCTATAGTTAGATATTGGATTATGTGAAATGAAAAAGTGAAAAGATTTGGTACGTAATAATATACATAAGACTATAGACTATACACACAAATTTCAAGCATCACGCATAACAGCTTTATAACGGAATAGATCCGTCATTCGACGAATAAAAGAGGTATGTAGAAGCTGTGCTATTTATTTATATAGTAACATAAAAATTATTAGTTATTCTTATTAAAATTTATTTATTATTCAACTCTTGATAATTACAGAATTAATTTTCTTAATAAAAGACTTACTTAATAATAAATAGATGTAAAATATTATATTGTAAACCTTAATAGCATATGTCTTTATTTATTTATTTTATTTCTCCTCACATATTTTTCGAGTAGTATTAGAAATGAGATACTTTTGAAACTCTATTAATTGATACGTTACGTGAATTAAGGTGTTTATGTTCATGAAAATTGTGCTTCATTTTACACATTCCCAAAATTTTAATAAACCGCTTATATATGTATATATATATATACTTTATTCTATATTTTTATGCTTTTTACAATGTCACTTGTAGAAAATTTTGATTTGAAGTGTCTTCTTAGTAAAGTTCGAGATATTCTCTCTGTAGTAAAGTCCATAATGAGACTGGTCTAAAAGACAGCAAAAAATGAAAATATATACTTCGAGTTTTGACATCTAGGAACGTTGAAAAAATCACCATATTCACTTAGCAATCAAATTAAAAATATGTTAATATAAAATTATGTTTTAATATATTATTTTCATTTAATATACTATTTGCTCAAGAATTAAGTTATGATATAAATGGTGTCAATGGTTATTATGTTACATGTGCACATACAGTTTTTTTTACATGTATTTGTGTGATAATTATACGCAATAGACTCTCCTCTCTAACAAAGTAATAATGATCAAATTATAAATTTAAGTTTCTTTTAATCGAGTATAATATATAGTGGAAGTTGATAATATGAATAATCAAATACAAACTTTAACAAACCAATAATAAAAGGTGAAAAAGTTTTTTTTTTTTTTACTTTCTTTGACAGTAAATTAATGAACAGTGTAGTATTAAATAATCTTTAGTAATTCCAGAAAGGTTCAAGATCAACTGGTCCAGTAGAGGAAGATGGTTCTTCTTGAGGTTCAAATCGTCTCTTACCGAATTCAAAATCCGATGAAATATCAGTGTTGATGTCAGTCGAAACTCCGGTTTCTTGTGAGACACTCATTGTTTTGAGACTTTGTCTTCTGTTGTTCTCAATCATAGCATGTAGAACTGAGTGTTCTTGAGCAAGAATTGGGCTCTGTAAATTCCCTGAAGCCTGGAGGGATTGAGTTTGATAGAGTGGGATCCTGTTGAAAATGTCAGCTTGGATAGAGTTAAGAACAGGGTTGTTGAAACAATTGAGATTGGTTCCTTGAGTTTGATCTGTTTGGTTGGAGAAGCAGGGCGCGTAGACCGGTTCTGTTTTGGTTTTATCATTGTAAGGTGATGAATCGGTTAAAGAAGGCAAAAGAGTTGGGTTAAAGTCGGTTCCGAGTGAACCGATTCGAATTAGACTCGAAATTGGGATCTTCTTCCCTCCAGCACTCTTCTGAAACACCCTACATATCACCCATTCATTCTGAAAAAAAACAAAACAAACATAAGGTAATGAAGAAACAGAGGAAAACAGAGCAAAAACAGAGGAAAACAGAGCAGAAACAGAGTATTTTGGTTAAAGAAAACAGAGTTAACTGTTGAGTTGAACCTTTGCGGTTTTTGGCAAGTTATGAGGGGAGAATTTGCCTTCAAGTCTATACTCATGCATAACCCAGTTTGTTTTCTGACCTTTAGGAGCTCTTCCTCTATAGAAAACAAGTGTCTTCTTCATCCCAACAAGTGATTTACCTCGGTATATCTCCTTATCTTTCCCGGTCGCCTTCCAATAACCGGCTTCAGTTGCTCGGTTAGTCCTTAAACCGGTTGGATATTTTCTATCCCTTACACAGAAGAAGTACCATTCTTTCTCACCCATTTTTGCCATCCCTATAAACAGCTCAAAAATCAAATAAGAAAACAAAGAATGTTAAAAAAAAAAACTTGAAATAATGGTTATGTTCATACAAGGTAATTCCCATGGCTCTGATTTGTTTAAATCAACTTCACCAATAGCTTTAGCTGAGAAGGTGATGTCAAGAACCTTCTTGTGTAGATAGTGAGTTATGAGTTCTTCATCTGTTGGATGAAACCTGAAACCAGGTGGTAAATCCATCTGCTCTTCTTCCTTCTGAAACCCACAAAATGTTTCCATTTTTTCTCCACCAAGAAACCTTAAACCCTAGTAAGAATTCAAACAAAAACCAGATTTTTCTTCTTCTTAATACTTATATGGGTTTCTTGATCTAATCTTGAACGTTATTTTTTTAATAAGATGGATTCAAAGAATATTTATGAATAGACAGAGATAAAGAGATGAACAGAGAAGTTAGGGAGAAAGGTTATGAAGATGAAGAGGAAAATATAAAGGGAAAAGAGCCAAATGAAACTATAAACTTTGAAGGACTGAAAAAAAAAATTTATTTTCTTAATTATAAAGAAAATTACGTTAAAACGAAAATTTTGTTTTTTTAAGAAAATGAATATTTTTTTTTTGTGTGTGGAGAAAGAAAGATACGTAGTGTGTAACGCAACTTGGGTAGGTTGTTTTAGCACTTTCTCCTTTTAAAAAAAAAAACTTTTCTGCCTTTTTAAATATTCTTTAAAACTCAAAAATAAATTATCAGAAACTATTTTTTTGGATTTTACAGAAGCTAGAAAATACAAAAATATTTACGAATTAGCTAGTGAACGGATAATTATGATTCTTTGAATCTAAAGCATTAAACATGATTACTATAATTACACTGTAAAATACAAAGAATGATCTATAAGCTTCTTACGTCATTAAGTAATACAATGAATAATGAAAATGTCTTGTGAAAATAAGTTACTGAGATATATAACTATATGGTTTAATATTAATGTTTAGATATAAATGTAACAGGGATATACTACTCTAAGTAACCATCACTTTTAAAATAAAATAAAAAATAAGAAAGTCTACATTGTTAGCAAATAAGAATAATAAAATGTTGAAGTTTAGATGAGTCAGTACTAATTTACTTTATAGATAGTAACGTTTAGTAAACAAATATATTAATTTTAAAAAATTTATTTCCAAAAGAAGAATCAAGAAGACAAAGTTGACGAATGATGTTTCAGCTGGTACCTTATTGGTTCTTTAATTGTGTTTCCTTATTTGTCACGATTTAATTTTTTTATCATAATTAAAAATTTAAAATAACCACTTATAAAAGGTAAAAAAAATATAATAAAGAGAATTTAAAATAGAGTTTTTTACTCTGTTATTTTAAGTGTGAAGTGCGTTTGGTGTAATAATACTATAACACATTTTGATATTGGTGTCATAAATTAGCATTTAGGAATGAAAAGTATTCGAAGGTGGGGGTGTTCGCTCAAAATCCAATTAGTTTATGATCTTTTGCAATTTTTTATCATGTTATAGAAATTTTATCAATTTAATAAAAAACATACTTATAAAATTACGCACAACTAAGAAATTAGCATTAATGCACAAAATGTCAAAGTACTAGATAATATATTAAAATGATTAAAAAATAATGTCTTGGTCGATCAAATAAAAAAATTAGTCGTCTAATAAAAATTAAAAAAATTATGCATATAGAAAATGTTGCAAATTAGGTGGTAAGACAGCAACTAATATTTCTATTTAAGGAAACGATCCACTAAGACTAAAGCACGTATCAATATGCCATCGATTGCGAAGACCTTCTCGTCTCTTCTCTAATCGCAACCCTTAATTTTGTATTATATTAGTCAACATTTCTTATATCATATCCGACACGTCATCTTTATTTTACTAACACTCGAATTTTTCAGACGACTGGCCACGTGTCTAGCCGACAAGTATTGTATGAATAAGGAGTAAAACCAATGAGCAATATGAATGGACCTTCGTTAAACCGGATAGACTAATTGGCTTGATTATTTTTCATGTTCGTGCTTGTCATTACAGTAATTTTCCGAGTTTTTTGTCATTACAGTAAAAATAAATTATGTGGTAAACTGTAAACATCTTATTAATAATATTTTTTTAACTATCATCAAAATTCAAAAAAAAATTTGGTATAATAGTTTCGTTTATTCAACAAACTCACACGAGTTTCCGAAATGTTAGGGCCAGATTAAGGAAGCTAGCTGATACGGTGATACCTATTTAACCCAATTTCTCCCGTGGGCTTTAAACATGGGCTTTTACTATTGGACATAGCAAATGAGTATATCTGACTTTAAAAATGGTCCAATATAACCCAAAACCCAATAGAATCATATACAGAGCAAATTCGAATTATATTGCAAAAATAAGTGTATTTTATACTGCTGGAAGAAGAAGAAAACGAATAAAATGTTGTGTTAAGTTATAGTAGATTTTTACACCTAAAACGACAATATCAATATGCGTTGAGGTGTTCTTAATCCATCAAGCTTGCCCATAGTTTGAAGTTTCTAGGCATTGTTTTGGATTCAAATCCTGTTGGCCGCTTTTGGATTCTTTGGACCATATTTTGCTGACAAATCCTCATTCAATGGAAAAACAAAACATAAACTATGTGCTGCATTTTTATTTTTGTCATTATTTTGTTAAAGTTAGATAATGGATAATGCAAACAAACATAAATTTATTGAATTACTGAAAAGGAAAATAGACTCTGACACGGTAACAAACAATTTATTTTCAAATAACATAATAAATCCATTTGTAATTATATCTCCAAAAATGAAATTTCCCAAGCTTGAACTATAATAAAACCGCTGAAAAAACTTCTTCTATGTATAATTTGTGTAATCTTCAAAGTTTTGAGACTACAAATAAAAACATTAGAAACCAAGTGGGACCCGATCCAACAAGAAAAAGCCGCATACACAGTCAGCTACACGTTTTCATGCGACGGTCCTGACAATGATGTTTCATCCTTCACAGAAGCTAAAAAAAAATAAAACAGTTACAATAAAAAATTAAAATCAAAATAATTTTTTTGTTTTATATAATGGATAATTCTAATAAAATATATAGAAATAAGATAATAATAAAATCGTTAAGTAGCACCCAATCCGGATCTTTGAAATTTTCAATAATTGACACATGTATTTAAATTATCGGTTAATAAATAATAACGATAACACAAATTAAATGGGATAAATAAATGGATAAAGTCAGAAAAATCGAGTTGGATAAAGAAGGGACCCACCTATGAGTTTTGTCTTAAAACGACACAAGTTTCTGCGTAAAACTGTAACCAATCGAGAGGTCAATAAAGTGGATGAACTTTTTTCTCCGTCATACATCTCTCAAAAAATTTCTGTGTCTTTCTCTGGTTTTGATCAAAGATTCAAAAGCTTCTAGATAAACATTACACAATCTGGTTTTATAAATTTTGCTTCTTTTAAACTTTGGACATGGATACGATTTCATCTCTTGGAACTACCAATCATGGGCTTTCTGGGTTTTCTCCATTTTCTCAGGAAAATATATCAAAATCGAAACTTTCTCAGGTTATGAGCTTTGATTTCAAGGAACAAACAACAGATTTCACCAACCAAACTCTCTCTTCTTCTTCTTCTGTAGCTCCTCCTGTAAGCAAATTATCATTCTCTCATTGAAATCAAATCTTTGTGGCTTTGTAGATTACTAAATGGCTTTGCTTGTTTCATTAAAATGGGTTAGTTTCAGGCAAAGACATCATCAATTGGTATGAGTAGAGGAATGAGATGGTGGGAAAAGTCAACAAAACAAAACATGTTAGATATTCAATCTACTAATCATCTTGTTGACTCTTTGTTAAATGCTGGTGATAGATTAGTTGTTTTACATTTCTACTCTCCTGGTTGTGGTGGCTGCAAATCTCTTCACCCAAAGGTGAATGAATATCCATGAATACTTTACTAAAAAACTTTTTTTTTGAGATTTTTAGTAAATTTGATATATGTTTTTTGTTTGATATAATACAGATCTGTCAATTAGCTGAATCAAACCCAAATGTGATGTTTCTCAAAGTGAATCAAGAAGAGCTTAAAACAATGTGTCATGGACTTAACGTTCATGTACTTCCTTTCTTTAAATTCTATAGAGGAGCAGAGGGTAAACTCTGTAGCTTCAGCTGCACCATTGCTACAGTAAGCTATAACCTAATCCGATTAATCAAAACATGTTACAGTAAACTGAATCTAGCTTTGATTGAAAAATTTGCAGATTAACAAGTTCAAGAAAGCATTGGATAAGCATGGAAATGAAAGATGTAGTCTTGGACCAGCAAAAGGTTTAGATGCCAAGGACCTTGCTGCTTTAGTATCAGTTGGGGAACTTAAAATGAATCTGAATTCTTTGGAGCTAAATCAAGCTAACATCTTAGGATATGAAACAGAGGAGCAATATCAAAAGATGGTTCTATAAAAAATATGATCTTTTATTATGATTCTTACTGATTTGTAGATATTAATTAGTATTCATCCATTAATATTATTATGTGGCATTTGAGTATTCTTCTTTTTAGTTTCAACCTCATTACTAGCAAAGATTTCTGATAATAATAAGTCTTTGAAAGTTTCAGTATTTAATTAGATTAAGATCTCAACTCTATTTAAATAGCAAGATTAGATCTAAGCTAAGCAGATGTAAAGCTTAGGTAATATCAAACAAATATGATTATATATTTATAATTAGATTATGAAGGGATAATTATTAAAAAGGCTTTACCTCAGTATCAAGATTGTAATCATGTATCAGATCTGATGATTATTTGAATTCCATCATTGGTAAAGCCTTAATTAAATAAAAAAATTGATTCAACATAAAAATCAAAACAGAGCACAAAGACATCTAATGTTTAGATTGGAAAAAAAGCTTTTTGAAAACTGAAGTAAGTAGATTTGTTTAAGCATCAGAGAGATTCCCATTAAAGACTAAAGTCAACACAGATAAGTTCTGATGTCCCTGTCTGATTAATCATCACTTGCAAACAAAACACAAACTCAAACGAATATAAAGGAGTTAAGAACCAAAATCAGATGATACCCATATGAAAAACTGAAATTATACTCAGAAAGAAGTATAGTTAAACCATATCCTAATTCCAAAAACAAGAATGATGCAGAATAAAAATATGCTAAAAATAAGCTAAGACTGATGTAAGGTTACTACCGTTAACGGTTTGTGTTTTGTGTTTTGTGATGCTCCCTCCGTTGGACTTATATAGAAGGAAAAACACCGTTTACAGTTAGGGTTTAGAGGGGAACTATCTAATAGAAGTAATATATCATTGGTTGGTCATTAATAATTAAATGGGGATGTAGCTCAGATGGTAGAGCGCTCGCTTAGCATGCGAGAGGTACGGGGATCGATACCCCGCATCTCCATTCATTATTTTTCCCTTTTTTAAGTAACATTTTTAATTTATTAGCTTAATTATTTTATTGTGTTAAAATCAATAAAATCACTACCTTTTTTAAGCGTCGTGATTTAAGTAAAATCATATCTGATTAATAGAGAGATAAGAGCTAAGTTGTAGTGATACAAATCTGTTTTTTTTTAACACAGTTTCTGAGGCGTAACATAAGATTACAGTAGAGAAGATGAGTCTATAACCCTCCTTAAGACTACTTCTGCATGAGTCTCACTTCGGTGCCTCATCATCTGTTTCTCGAATCCCTTCCTCAATACGCTACAACAACACATGAAGAATAAAGTTACATAGCTTTTTATAGCAAAAATCATACACCAAGCTTTGAATGTGTTCTAACTCCTTTACCTGAAGAAGATAGTTGTGAAGCCAGTCTAGTGTTTGAGGGAATGTAGTGGCTGATATATTTACAACTGTTACTCCCTGGATTTTACACATAAACATATGTTAAAACCATGAAACTCAAATGGATATTTGAGTTATGAAACTAACCTGTGAATTGAATGAACAAAGGTAGTCTTCAATGGTCTTTAGGTTTCTAATTAGTCTATCTTTCTCCTGTATAAACAAACCAAAAAAGCATTGTAAGTATATTTTCACACAAGTTTCAAGATCAGTTTAATGATCTTTATAAGCTTGGCTGATTGAGGTTGTTTATTATTATTACCTTTGTTGTATATTTCTCTCCAGATGTACGGGAAGAGATCCACTCCTCTAACAAAGCCTGCGAACACGATATTAAAGAGCTGAGAAAGATTACTTTTGGAGTTCTTCTATAGATTAAAAAGAGTAAATATTTGAATCACCTTATGATCGAATTCAGACATCTTTAAGACAATAGATATAACTATTGGTTCAGAACCAGATTTTTTCTTTCCACTTTCGTCTGTAGATTTTCTTTTCTTTTCAGTATCTTTTGCAGTATCAGCTACACATGAAAACATAATAGAATTATACAATCATACGAACGCAAAAGGCTATGCATACTTTGAAGTATACCTTCAATAGCTTCCTCAGATGCCACGGTTTCAGCCTGAGAATTGAGACTCATAGCACTATTGTTGGTTTCTTTCGTGTTAGAAGAACCAGCCTCGAGATTTTTATCCGAGGTTAGATCTGTTGACGAGTTTGTTTCTGTGCTGCTCTTCACAGTATCATTTGATGGAGCTTTGTTCTCATCATTCATTAAGTATATGCTTGGATCTAAATGTCTCCCCTATAATTTACTTAGCCAAGATTATTAGAAAAACAAGTGTAATAATTAGCCCAAAAAGAATCCAGAAGTATGAAGCTTTTACAAAACAACTTACCTCAATTATAATTGGTTTCCCATCTTTCATTGCTTTCTTCAAATCACCACCAAGTCCTTAACAACGAACAACAAGCCATTATCAAAACACAGAAACAAAACAAGAAAATGTCAAAAAAGTAAATGAATCATGTAGTTTCAAAAACCTTTTCGAACAATTCTGCATTCTCTACAGAACTCAGTAATCAACTCTTCTGATGAGCCGAATTCACGAGTCCATACAGGAGTTGCTGTCAATGGAGCACTGAATTAAACAAAAACAAAACACGTTTATGTATAAACTTAATCTATAGTCACACTTTTGTCATCAAAGAACAAGACTATAACACTTTAGACTAAAGGATAAGAACATACTCAGTTGCTGTTCGAAGTAGCTCGTATACCATATCAGTCTGTATAGCAAAAAGTTTCACATAAGAATCATTATACATAAACAAAACAAATGAAGTAACAGTTGTTTAAACATTTTATATATACTTGTAAAACGTTAGGCAAATTGAGTCTTTGAGCAAGTTGTGTAGCTATTGTAGACTTGCCAACACAAGCTGTTCCACAAACAAGAATCACAAGTGGTACTCTTTGATGATGAAATCTAAATCCCAAAAAAACATATAAAAAATCAAAAATATGAACTTTTAGAAAAAAGGAAGATACATAAATAAGAGTTGTTTACTTAGTCATCATATTGTAGCGCTTGATATACTCTTCTCCATAACCACGTCGATCCATAAGCTACAGATTACAATCATTCATTATCAGAATAGTTAAATGTTCACAAGAAAGACATCTTAAGATTCCAAGTATGCATGTACCTTAAACAAACTGGTTTCTAAATCAGATTGAGAGCTGCAAAGAATAACAAATCAAATTATTATTATTATGTAGTAATATAAATCTAAGAAGAAGAAGGATATGGACGTACACATCAAGAAGACTGTTGTCAATAAGAAGCTTCTTGAGTTCAAGAGAAATCTTAATAGCTTCATGATTTGGGATCTGAATCAAAAATAAGAATTTTTTGTAGAATAATTCAGATATTATATATAAAATAAGGTTTAGAGTATCAAGAATTTGAACAAACCTTAGTTACAGTTAACATTCTGCAAACTAAGAAGCGAGAAAGAACATAGTAGTGATCGGCGTTATCTCCAAGCCATACCTTTACCTTTAAAAATAACTCATTTAAGAAAATTAATAATCAGAAATTATGAAGAAAATAAACCCTAGTTGAAAAATTGATGAAGAAAATGGAAACCTTGACGAAATCGTATTTAGAAGAAGCGTTACGAGGAGAAGAAGGAACAGAAGAGAATGATCTGATTTTGATTTCTCTATGTTCATCTTCACCGTTGATTTCATCACCGTTGTTTTTTGTTGTTCCTGATGAACCTGATGATTCCTCTCTATCCTTCCTCATCTTCAATGTTTTCACCTCTCACGAACCAAGTTTTTTTTAAGCCTTATGATGATCTCTCTCTAAATAACTGCTGATGTTTCCGACATCTCAATAGACTCAATTGACCTTTTTTCTAGTGTTAGGACCGACTCTGTTTTGTTTTTATTTTGGAGCCCACATTAAGAATTGAGTCCATGTTTAATTGGGCCATCAAATAACAATTCTTAAAGATTTAGGTTTTATTGGGCCATTGATCTCATAAGCCAGAAATTAGGCCCACTTAAAACATTTTGCATGTACGTATATATCATCATGTGTTAATAGATTCAAAACTCTTTTTGTTAACTTCATCAACTGTCAAAAGATCCATTGGGATTTGATAGAGTCACACTTTATCAATCATTAACTTACAATTTCATGCCATCAAAGAAGAAGAGAAGAGTAGGTTGTCTCAGTAACCACTACAATATGACACACAGTGCTTCTCAAACTTCCCATCACCAGTTCGTTTATTAACGACAGCAAATGTGGAGTGATGAACAAACAAGTGTTGTAGTCATCCCCTGATGAATCAGAGATGATAGAAGATTGGTTAAACACAAGTGAGAACATGCGTAAAAAGAGTGATGTAAACAGAGTGTGTACCTTTTATAAAGCTAAAAGTCTACATACAAGAAGGTTCTTTCGATTTTAAGAACGAGGAGCAGCCATTTGCTGCTTTTTTATCCTCTCATGCGACTTCACCATGCTATTAAAAAACACCAGAGAGAGTGTTGTGAGTTTCACTCAAATAACCAACTTCAGAACCAAAGTTCTATGGTGTTTGTAATTGATCTGTTTACCTAATATCATGAGGAGTGATGAACATCCACTGCGCTCCTTGTGCAATTGCAAAATCCACCAGTGCGTCCAAGCTTATTTTCCGGCTGACTGCATCCTGGATTCCATTACCGAAAAATGTTAGAAAAAAATGTTTGTTTCAACACTTCTCATCCCATTGCAAGGTTTGTAAAGAGAGGACTCTCATAAGGATATAATACCATAAAGACATCAAACTCGTCCATTGCTCGAAATGGAGCTTCCGTCATCTCATGAAGGGCTAGAGCAAAGCATAAAGTTGAGAATGAACGTTCTCCACCTAATATTATAACAAGAGGGTTAGACAGTACCGATGGCGCTGACATAGGAAATGGCTTTAAATAGCATGTGGAATTCATAAGATTGGCGAAGGAAACAGTACCTGAAAGACCTTTGGTGTCTCGAACTGCATTGCTTGTTGCATCTTGAGGCATCTTAACCTATCGAAAACCATCAATCAGATGACTTAATCATATAGACAACTTACTTGCAAAAAAAAAGCCATAACGTAGCAGTCTCAGTTACCTCTATGGATAATGTTTTATTTTCATAACTGACTTTGATGTGTCCACTGATACCTTTCTTTCCCAAGTGCGAGTTGAATCTGCTTTGAAAGATTCACATCAACGAAAGCTCCATTTGGGAAAAAATCATACCAAATCTCATCTCACGAGATATCCAAACTACACATGTATCTATGTTATTGGCTACGAGGGAAAGCAACTCTTACTGCCATGTTAACTGGCGCCGGAGAAGGGATGCATTTCTTTGAAACTTGCTCCACCGCGAATCTAGCGCATTTTTGCAGGCCTGATCAAATAGTAATGAACACATTAAATGATGCAGCTATAACACAACACATACATCTTTAACATTAACAGTTATGCAAACTGAACCTCGAGTTTTTCTCGATGGTCTTGATAAGATTTGCGCTTTTTTGCAATCTTTCGTTCTAGGCTCTCATACATCATCCTAAGGTCATCAATAGATTCAGAAAACCTGCATCAACAAAAATTGTAGCATGTAATTTACTGTCACAGGTCGTTTCCGTGCGAAGAAAAAGCTGAGAAGCAATGCTAAAATACACACTGTTGATTCTCTCGGTGAAGTCTCTGATTCATTCTGTTAATCTGAGCACTGAGTTGCTCAGGAGTACTCCCATCCCAGGGACCCAAAGTTTCTATCTCACTCTCAGGACAAATTTCAGAGGCCTTCTGGTCGCTTTCCTGAAATTTCAGCATATGTAATTCATAACCACAAGAGAAATGAAAAGAAAAATGAGACCTGGGCAATAACCTGCAAAAAGATAAAAATATCTACAGCCAATATACATTAGTATAGTAATTAAGTTCCATAGACTTAGACAATATGACATCCCTAGTTTTAACTCAGCCATTCCCTCCTTAGAGATTAAGAGAGAGAGAGATATTTATATATATGTGCATGTGTGTATGTAATATGGAAAAAGGAAGAAATTGCATTTGAAATTTTGAAAATTTCTCTTTTGTCTGTAAAACTAACAGAGCGTCATAATTGCTAATTATATGTACCTTCCGCTTATTTTTAAGCTCCTCATAATTAGCCTCAGCCTCCTTAATATCAGGTAGGACCTTGTTTCTCATTATGTTCTCGTAATGAATTTTCTCCTGAAACAGAACCACGATTACTTTCTGCATGCAAAACAAGAAGATAATCAAAATGTTTAAGTAGAGTCAAGAAGGGGTACTGCTTCGGCAGACTGAAGGTCTATCTCAATCTTCTTTAGTTCATTCTCTGCTTCCTCAAAGGCATCAATCTCACCCTTGGCTGAGTCTACATGCACGTTGTGAGAAAATGTGAGGAAAGAGTGGGCCACTCAATCAAGATGATTATTCATGTTCAGTCACAAGCCAAGAAAAGATACAGGTGTTTCAGAATCAGTGTTCTATCACAGACGTACCACATAAGTTCTCAAATGAAGATTTAAGTTCATCAGCCTTTATTTCAGCTTCTTTCAAGCAGTTTTGGAGCTTCTCAAGAAAAGCTTCTTTCTCCTCTATCACTTCTCGGCCTTTCTGATAAAGTAATTAGAAAAATGTTTTTTTCATTGAATGACATGAAGGCTAGAACATGACAATCAAATAGTTTAGCAACAAACTAACCATGATTTCAAGTTGAAGCTCATTAACACTTGAAGAAGATGAAGCTTCAGCCTCAGCAGCGACTGTATTCTTTAAATCTTGCATCTCGAGTTCCTTTGTCGTCAAAGCATTCTCTGCTTGGCTGCGGTGTTTCTGTGTAAATCAAACAAAGAAACAAATGCAAAGCGGTTATGAATACGAGCAAACTAAAGCTTTGTTAAAAAACCAAGCTAATCATTTCAGTTAGGATATATAAAGACTGGAAAATATAGTTTAGACATCCCAAGTTCCCAACTGAATAAATCACTGAGTTTACATTACCTTCAGCGTTCTCATTTTCGACTCAAGCTCCTCGAGATTCTCCTCTGCCTCCCTCTTACGTCTCATGCATTGATTTATCTCGTTTTGTTCCCTTGAGGCCTCTATTTCGAGATCCTTGATCTGGTCACCAAAAGAAGCACAGAGTCGCGTTGGTCTACGAAGAAGAGAAGGAAGAGTTGTCTGAACTGACCCACTAAAAAACCTGAGGTAAGAGTAGATAAGTAAGTGTTTGAAGGGCTTCCCAAAATGAAAAATAGTCAAATAAAAGACTTTTATTGCATCACTTCTCAAGCCTTTCTTATAGTTGCAAAAATCCATAGCAGGACACGGAAACATGGGTGTATGTCATAAACTCATAGTTTAATATTGAAGTTCAAAAGAAAAAATGATCTAGCATGCAAAAGATTTATTTTTGTTTGCAAGTGAATATATAGCGGGACTGTCCCTGCCAAATCTAATAGACGTACATCCGGTATCCGTCTAAAGTGAAAACATCCTTCAGATTGGAGAGCCTTTTCCCAAAGGCAACTGCCTTCCCCACCTCATAGTTTTCTGCAAGCACTTGTCTCTCAACACCACTCTGAAATATCCAGAAAACAAGATCAATATAGGGCCTGTAAGAAATAAAGAAATTTATGAAATGGAGGGAAAATACGAAAGTAAGATTACCACATCCACCAAGACGTTAAGAACAGTTGGATTATCAGAATGCAAGACAGAGAAAATGGTTGGATGTTCTGTCTGAGGAATCATGTTCCTTGGTATATTTAGCCTTCATAAATGAGATAGAGCAAATATTTGTGTTATAAAGCTAAAAATTCATCAGTGCAGAAGGTTAAAAGAAAATATCAAAATGAATATTTAGTAGACTTTAAACCTTGGTCTGGAAAAGTCATAGATGATAATCTTAAGGTTTCTATAATTGGCTTCATTTGCACAGCCTCTTAGAGTGAGTGAATCTTTATGATCAGTCACAATGAAGGCATTTAATATGTTTCCAAGAGCTTGTTCAACTGTAGAAGCCCATTTATTGCCATCTACCAAAGTCTGCAGAACATCAGACAATAGAAGAGATATTTTTTATCCCGCAAAATAATCAGATTAAAATATTGTTGTAACCACAATTGAAAACTTCAGGTTCTTCTTGAGTCATGCATGGTCAATGTAAGACAATACCTGAACTAAATTTGTTTCGAGAACAGATTTGCAAATGAAACAAGTAGAAACTTACAACATGGGAGCCAATAGGACCAATTGGTGGCTTTCTGAATCTACGATGATGTCTCTCAATAGCCTGCAGAAGATAAATAACTCTATCCCCACCAAATGCAGTAACCTAGATGGCATGCATGTATATGCTTCTTAGATATTACCAAAAGAGTTTTGACAATATCCAGCTGAAAATACCAAAAAAATATAATCTTCACCTTATTTGTTTGATGTTTCTTCAAGTCATTAATGTTAGAGTTTGTAATCCTTTGCCTCTTTTGATGATCTCTAATCTGGAAGCCAAAAAAGGCCAAAGAAATGAACAAGGTGTTAAATGCAACACTTTAAACACCCTGCATATGAAACTGATCAAATTCTAAGACTTAATATTCAAGTGGAGTTTAATAATATATATAAGCATGGTTGTACCATATCCTCAAAGTGTTCCATTTCTTTCCTTCCAGCTAACGCTTTTTCCAATAAGCAGTTTTCTTCCTCTTTCAATCTACAGTATTAAATATTTGTTTCATGTTTGAACTTTGAAGATGAGAGAGAAGACCACAGAAGAAGGAATAGGAAACAGAAAACTTAATATCAACCTGGAAAGCAATGTTTCAACTTTCTGAATCTCCTGTTCCAAATATTTTAGTTTCTCCTCGATTTCAGATTGTTCAGCCTGCATCGCTATCAACCTATGAGAAATATATACAGATATATCTGTACAGAAGTATATATATCATCATAATGTCTTGATCGTTTTGTCAAAATACGGAGCACAAAAGAAAATGACATTGTCTTCATTTTTCAAAGATAGTGCCAGTGACCAGTATAAAGATAATGACCTGTGTGTTTCTCATTGTCTGTTCATTGATATCTCCAACCTGCTGTTCAAGCCTTTTAACGCGATCCTTAATCTTGTGAACGTTGTTGCACTTATGATGGAATTCTTCTTGTAGAGCAATCTTTTCTCGTGCAGCCTACAATAAGGATTCACATCAAGAACACAAAACATAAGCAAAAACATGCAAAATGTGGAAAATCGTTCTACGAAAAGCAAATTTGTCAATTCTTTAGGAAAAGTTCCATATACTAGGTCCTCTTAAAACTAAGTTTACAAACCGTCTTGGCTGATTGGCGCAAACTCTCTATCTCTCTCTTCATTGCAGTTGATTCGTCCATCAAACAAGCAACTTGAGCTTTCTTCTTGGTCAAGCGATCCCTTAACGATTCCACTTTACTCTACAAAAATGGTGAACAAAAATCAAACATTCTGAATTCGAAAAATGTAAACTAACCAATATATTAACCCATGTGCAGATCCTTACAAAAGAGGTTTGCATTTAGAGGCTAAACCTCACATAAACTTATGGAACCAATATAGTAACTAGGGCGTAAACACCTCAAGACTCTGTTTAATCAAACTATCTCATTATTCAGCTAATAAACTTCATTGTTATCTTATGATGTGCAGGCAGGATATCAGACAGAGGTTAAAATTTGTAATGCAGCCCCTTCATCTGTAACTTTCAATTTCGTGTAGCCATCAAAATTTCAGATAAAGGAAAGTATGACTTACCAATTCCCAATCTATTTTAGCTTGGCAAGTAGGTATACGTTCTTTAAGCTTCATAATCTTCTCAGTCTGTTCCTGGAGCTGCCTATCCACATCATATACCCATGACCAAGCCAGTTTCTTCTTCAACTGCTGCAACTTTTGAGCTATTTCTTCAACTTGTTCCATATTCTTTATCTTTCCACGCAACTCACTGATCTCTTTTTCTATTGGTTTAATTGTGTTCTCCATTTCATCTACTATAGCATTTGCATTATTCAAGTGTTCGTAGATACTTTGGAGAAGATCATTGACTTGCTGAAGAAGGGTTGCCTTAAAAAAGAACTAAAGAACAAAATCTTTCAGCCAAATTATCAAATTGGTTGACATCAATATATATCAGTTCACCGGAGATACCTTAAATTTATCTTTGTCATTTCCAGAATGAAGAAATTCCCTGCTCTTTTCTTGAGTCATTATCACACACGGATTTTCAACATCAATCTACCCATGTGAAATACAATATGGAGTCAGTAATGAATAAGCCAATATGGCTAATATAATAAATACTTTAAGGGGGTATACAAGAGCAGAAGTACCAAGTATGTCTGGTATAAATAAAATTCAATAAAAGGACAAAACTCACATTATAATGTTCAACAATTTCTCGTAGCTCCTCCTTTCGGTTACATATTTTTTTCCCTGCAGAACACAGGTTGCAGAAATAAGTAAACAACAAGGAAAGAGTTTAAGGAGACAAATTGTAAGTTGTTGAAGCAAAGAGAATGAATAAATTGAAATAACCTTGATGATCCTTGAGAACGGTAGAACTAGTGGACTCGGTTATCCTGCGTTCGATAATTATAACATCACCATATATTTCAGGCTTAAAAGCATCCTCTCCTTGATTTTTCATTTCTACATGAACAACAGCATAGCTGCAAGGAAATCCAAATAAAATTGGAAATTTTCAGCCACCAAAATAAGTAAAAAAGACAGTCTATGATTAAAAAAAAGTAAGAAAGAAGAAGTGCCATTAGCTAAAAAATTTAGCTTTTGCAATTTTTTCAACCTGCAACCAGTTTTTATGAAATCCTTAAGAGTAACAGCACGCTGAGTTCCTTTGGCTCGAGACCCAAATGCAACACACAGAGCAGTCAATATTGCACTCTTACCACCTGAAACAAATTTATCATAATGTCCACATTAAACCTGAATTGGTTAATACAATGAACATTTGTAAAACACGAAACTATCAAAATTCAGAAAACCCCAGATTGGAAAATATATGGGTAATGTAAATTCAGTAAATTAGAGAGCTAAAGATCAATTTTCTTGTGTAGACTTACTTCCGTTTTGACCAGTGATGAAATTGACCCACTCGCCAAACTCAATCTCGAGATTACTATGGCACATGAAATTCTCAAGCTTAATCCTAAGGATCGTACCGGACCCAGAACGCTGTTTGATGAAGCAATCACTGGGTCGAACCCCTGATTTTGCCATGACTGTCATGTTCTAGGGTTTCTCACTCGGCTTAAACAAAATATAAAAGAGTTAATCACTTAATTCCCCATTCATGGCGGGAAATAGACGAAGGCTATTATTGTACGTCGCGTGTATGCTAACTATTTCCGTACTAAGTCTACTGACCGTCCTATCTACCTGAGATCTTATGACGAACACTATTGGGCCCTAATAAATGTTAGTGGGCCATATCAAACTTAAAAAAACAAAGAGGTAAAGTACTAAGCTTTGAGATTATCAACAGAAGGGCCCAAGTCCATCATCCTCTTTGTAGAACAAATTGATAACACGTGGCACGATAATACTTTATATTATTGATAAATATCTGAAACATTAATACAATAAACTTTAATATACGATATTATCTCCTGCAAGATTGAATGGGTCTTAGTCCTACTCCTAATTACCATATAAAAAAGTTGAACTAATTTAACATAGTATTCAAAAAAAAAAAGTTGAACTAATTAACTCATATCCTAAAATGAGTATATCAGATATATTATAAAGTTTGGGATAATTTTGTTGACTAGTTTTTTTTTTCTATTAATAAGGGATGGTAGATTTGTATATATTATATTTTAAAATCTTATAGATATTGGAGTTAATTTCTTTTATACATTAAAATAAAGATTAGTATATAAATAAGTGTTAATGCATATTTTTTTTGTTAGTGCATATTACACCAAACACTTATGTAAAGTGTTTAACTCTTTTTGAATAAGATTTTGCTAATGTATTAATGTGCCTTAGACTCTGCAGCTATAAATATGCTATCTCACTAACACCAAAATCACACATCATAAAAAAAAAAGCAATCAAAATGATGTATTCACTTCTCAATGAAACAAAGATCTGTCAAGTATGTAACAAAACTTTTTCAAACGTGAAAGCTTTTGCAGGTCACATGAGATCTCACTCTTTGAAACTTTCCGCAGAATCATCATCAACTTCTTCTATCACTCCACCATTAAGACCATGCATGACACGTGCGCAAACGTTTAAGTCTGTTAAAACAGTTCTGATGAGATGTGCCAATGGTCCGAAGCCAGATCTAGACAAAGAACAAGTACCTGTGAAGACAAATATTGTCGTGGATTCAAAAGAGGTAAACTCTATAGAGTCTCAATGTGGTATTACTATTGAAGAATGTGCTTTATGTCTTATACAAATCTCTGAAGATCAACGAGAAGAAACTATCGAGAAGCTGAGATCGATTATGTATCCTTTGGTATCAACTCGAAAAGGAAAAGAGATTGAACATATCGAAACAGATGCTGAAGAAGATCTCGAAGACGAAGATGGTGAGTGGCACAAGGATGATGAGAACACATATTTAGGAAAAAAACGTAAGAAACAAAGTAAATATGTGTGTGATCTATGTGGAAAAGTTTTAAGTTCTTATCAGGCATTGGGAGGTCATAGAACGAGCCATAGACATAAACGTTTGAAGGTTTCCGACATGAGTCAACCAACTAAACCGGAAAGTGAACAAGTGGTTCGAAAACAGTATGAGTGTGATGTTTGTAATAAAGTGTTTGAATCTGGTCAAGCACTTGGTGGTCATAGAAAGGTTCATCATCAGTTTCTTCAACATGTTATGTTTCGTTGAATCTTAATATGGTGATTTCTACGAGTCACCATAGAATCTAAAGGAGCGTAGGTTTGGGTGATTAGTTGAATTTCATAAACCCAATAATAAATTATGTTTTTTGTTTTTTATTTTTAAGAGTTTATTTTCATATATTAATAAAACTTTTGTTTAAATTTTATGTTCTTATATACATAACAGCGCTTATTCAAAATGTATAAGAGCTTATTTAGTGTTACGAGACTTATTTTGACTCAAATAATATTATTTAAAAAGAGACCCTGTAATATTCAGAATCTTAAAATAATGCACTTGAGAAATTTTATAAATATTGATTTCAATTTTTTAAAGTGTATTTGAATATTTGAATGTTTAAGGATTTCTTTGAAAAAACTTCACATATATATATATATATTAGACTTATAATGATTAGCAAGACCCCAAAAAAAAAAAACACTCATATATTTACCTTCACACCCTTGGCAAAAATAAATCTACAATAACATTAAAAAAAAAACTCAAAAAACAAAGATATATTAACAATCACACCCCAAACTTTTGACATTTGACATCACCATTACCACAAACATCATCGAACTTGACATCACTAACATCACCAACAACTATAACATTATCATCACCAACTTGTTTCCTCTTCGGTTTTGCTTCTTGAAGAATCAACAACACATCTCTCATCGATGGTCGGTCTGTCGGATTCCGACTTGTACACAACAATGCTATTCTCAACATTTGTTTCATTTCTTCTCTTATGAGATTACATGACCTACCCATACTTTTATCTAGAACTTCTTCTACATCTTCTTTTGTCTTTAGCTTTGATCTAACCCAATCCACAATACTATTACCTTCTCCAAATTCTGGTTCTACTGATCTTTTTCCACTAATTATTTCTAATAAAATCACTCCATAACTGTATATATCACTCTTTTTATCCACTTGTAATGTATATGCATACTCTGTAACCAATACAAACAAAGCGAAGAATGTTTTCACAAACGGACAAAAATGTACAATTTTAAAATTTGGGGGAAAGTGTAAAATAATTTAAAATTTTGAGGGGTACCTGGTGCAATGTAACCGTATGATCCGGCGACTACGGACATGGATTCATCGGTTTGAATTAACTTGGCGACGCCGAAATCGGCCACACGCGCCTCCATATCGGCGTCAAGGAGAATATTGCTAGGTTTTAGGTCACGGTGTACGATTACTGGATCACAGTCATGGTGGAGATAGCAGATCCCTTGAGCTACTCCAATCGCGATTTGATATAACGCTGTCCATTCCGCTGCGGCGTTCATTGTTTTATCTCCACCGTGAAGTAGATCGTCTAAGCTTCCATTAGGCATGTATTCGTATAAAAGCATTGTACACTCTCGATTTGAGCAACATCCAAGAAGACGGACGATGTTACGGTGTCGTACATTCCCTAGAACATCGACCTCCGCTAATACGCCGCTCTTCCGCCGTCGGATTTTTCCGTTTTCTTTGTTTTTTCCCCAGAGTTTTTTAACGGCGATTATTTCTCCGTTAGGCATCTCGGCTTTGTACACTGTTCCTGTTGATCCCATTCCGAGGATGTTATCCGTTTTTGAGAGACACTCCACTACATCATCCGCCGTGAAATTTAACCTCTGAAAGGCTGTCAGCTTCCACGGTCCTATATCTCCGCCACCGTCAACTTTGTTTCCATAGTTTTTCTGGAAACATCGAGTAGCAGCGACGAGGACGAAGAATCCAATNATGACTGCCTAGATCGGTGTTATACCTATCGGAATTGCAAGGTTTTCCGACGAGATCTCCGCAGAGACCTTCGTTTGAGGCGAAGAAGGACGGATTCAGATGCGCCAAGGAACCGCTTGGAATTGGACCGATGAGCTGATTGAACGAAACATTGAAGGTTGTGATAGTCTTGGAGCTTCCAAAATCGGAGGGAATTGTTCCGGTCAAGAGATTATGAGAAAGATCTACGTCGGCGATAGAAGGTAGTGTTGAGATCTCCCATGGAATGATTCCGGAGAAATGATTTTGACTGAGATTTAAACAGAGAAGCTTCTCACAATGTCCGATATCCCATGGAATCGTTCCGTTTAGAGAATTGCCTTGTAGCTCAATCCTGTAGAAGCTTTTACATCCAATGTAATTAGGGATTTCACCGATCAAATTGCTAAAACTTGCTGAGAAGATCTGTAGATTCGGAGCTTTCCAGATATTTTCCGGTAATCGACTGTGGAAGTAATTGCCAGAGAGATTCAAGTACTGAAGAAGAGGAGCGGTTGCTAAATCCGCCGGAATTTGATCGGTGAATCTGTTATTACTCAAGTCGACGAAAGTGAGATTCCTCAGAGAACCAAATCCGATCGGAATCGTTCCGTTTAATCGATTGTTCTGACTCCGAAACCTCCATAGAGAACTGCAACGAGTTAAGGTCTTTGGTAATTCACCTTCAAACATGTTGGAGAAGAGGATGAGTTTGTATAGCTTGTTTCCATAGCAGAGAGAAGAAGGGATTGTGCCTGTAAACGAATTGTTAGATACATCCATAGTCTCGAGGTTTCCGTTTGATCCAAGCTTTTCTGGCAAAACTCCGGTGAAGTTATTATTCCATAGAAGTAATGTAGCTAGCTCTGGGAGTTCACCGAGTCCTTCAGGGACTTCACCTGAGAGATTATTACTGATTAAACTTAGCCATGTGAGATTCTTTAACCTCGAGAAGCCTACTGGGATACTACCAGAGAGCTGATTACTCGAAAAATCAAGAAGCTTGAGTGCTTTCAAGTTGCTATAACTCTCTGGGATTTCACCAGTGAAGCCGTTATAGAAAAGAAATAAAGTCTCGAGCTCAGTGAGATTTCCGAGTTCTTGAGGTAAAGAACCAGAGAGGCTACAATTAGAAACGTCAAGGTACTGAAGATTTGAGAGTAACGAAAACTCCATAGGTATGTTTCCGGTGAAGTGATTGTAACCGATCTCCATGTGTTGAAGCTCTGATAAGAATCCTAACCTCGGAGGTAATTCACCTCCGAGAACATTTCCGGCTAAATGAATAAACTTTAATCTCAGTAAACCACCGTAAGCTGGAGGAATCTCTCCTTCGAAGTAACTTCCACCAAAGTTAAGCTCTTCTAAGAAACGAAGACTAGCCACATCACTAGGCAAAGGACCTTCGAAGTTATTGCTGAACGCATTGAGAACCTTTAAGAACTTAAGTTTGGAGATTCCAGGAGGGAAACTCGAGTCAAACGCGTTATGGCTAATGTCAAGTGTAGTAAGCTTGGTAAGATCAAAAACACAAGTTGGAAACGGTCCTTCTAATGAATTCCCACTGAGGTTTAAGTAGATTAAGTTAGATAAGTAACGAATCTGTTGAGGAATACGACCTGTAAGGTTCAGGTGAGAGAGGTCAAGAGAAATGACTTGAGCCGTTGCGTTATCACAAATGACACCAGACCAAGAACACCAAACGGCATCGTTTTGGTCATTGGAGACTTTCCAGTTTTGAAAAGCAGAGGGAGAGCCATAGAGAGATGTTTTGAGTGAAATAAGAGATAAGAGTTGAGGAGAAACCTTGAGTGCTAAGGAATTAAAACCAAAGAAAGGAAGAAAAAGAAGGAGGAGAAGAAGAGAAGGAGAAGTGTTGTTGTTCTTATTCATTGTGACTATAGGAAGAAGTTAAAGTGAAAGTGAAAGAGTTTGAAGTTGTGTGGTGAAGTAGAGAAAAGTATTAGGGTTAAGAATGGAGGATATAAGGATATGAAGAAGGAGGAAGAAGAAGTCATGATGATGATGATGGAGGAGTGCGTCTAATGGTCTGTCTTTTGTTGGTTAAGACATAATGGTTTTTGTAAAAGAAAAGAGAAACTCAATCCATTTTCCACTCTTCTTTTACTTTTCTTACTTTTTTCAAAAATTACTTACTATATACTAAAAACTTCATAATTAATATATTTTTTTGTTACTTTATTAGTTATGAACCAAAGTAAAGAGCATTCTGTTATGTCGCATAAAACTATAATTAATATTATATTTATTTTGCCATTATACAAACACAATGTTTGATATTGGGTGGAGATTTTTGAAAATAAGAAACCAAATCACAATTCCACTCAAATTAAAAACGAGTATTTAGATTTGTTTGTATCTTCTTCTTTTTTTTTCTTATTCTTTGTTGTAATTAAATTTAGTTTTTCCACTTTGGTTTAAAAACCTTTTGCAGACAAATTGAATGTATACGCAGATATATATACATAGATTATAGATATATAGAAAATACATAAAATGTCAGTGAAAGTGGGATATATTTATCTGAGTCATTCACAGGATCCGATAAAGCTACATTCTTCTGTTTCTCCACTAACTCTTATGACCACTATATATTATATCTATTAAATGCGCAATTCTTTTATTACAATATACTATATAATATATAGTAGTAGTATATAAGAAGTGTAGTAGTTTTTTTTTGAATCATTCTCGCGCCCAAGACTATACCAAATTCATCACACAATTCATACTTATATACGCATGCATCTCTTTACTTTTTTTATTGAAAATTATATTTCTTTATTACTTATATGCTTTATATGAAACATGAATCCTATATATTATCATGTTTTTATAATATCTCGATCACATGGTCCTTCTCTTCTACTAAATATTTTGTCTTATTTAGATATTTAATACTGCTTTGAAATCCAAACAATGACTTTTTCTTCTTCTTATAATTTTATTTTAATAAATAAATCACACAATCTATAAAAAAATAATGTTATATTTTGTCAATGCTATATATAAAAAAAGTTATAGCTGTAGAAATTGACTTAACGGGATAATGTTTGTATCATGATGGTTGCTTGCCATTATAGATTCACTTTTCATCATTAAGGTTTGGTGAAATATTATATATCACATTTTTTATAAAGTTACTTAATTATTACTCATTATCTCAACTAATCATCTACATTATCACTAACGTATACTATCTTAAAGATTCCGTACGTAAGCATAAATATATTACTACTGACATACATCCTAATACTAGTATTAAAAATGACATTAAAATATAGAAATTTACAAATAATGTCACTATAAAAATAACAATTTTTTAATCATTTTATTATGGATAAAACGATCAATCAACTTGTAACTATAATAATACATAAAATACAGTATATAAATAAATATTACATAAATATTTATGCATCAATACGTCATACATTATATAAATATTTATGCATCAATACGTCATACATGTTAGGTATGAATATTAATTGGTATGTTTTGATTGTAAAAAATAAAATATAAACTCGAGTTGTAAGTATAACAAGTGGAAGAGTTTGTATACATAGCTATCTTTTTGTTTTATTTTGTAATTAATATAATGATGATATATATGAAATTTGTGATGATGAATTTTGTAATTTTTCCTTCAAATGATTTTACAGCCTAAAAGGAATCTAGGCTTGGAGTAGAATGATATATACGTTTTACAAATTTGTTTTATAGGACCAAATGGTCCTAAATTTAATAATGGGATGTTTTAAAAAGAATAAAAATATAATGTAATAATTAAAAAAAAAACAATCTATAGATTAGAGGCATGCGTTTACATTGCTCTTTTGTTAGTGTTTTATTGCCACGCTTGTCTTTTTCGCAACAACAGTGTGGTATGTTTCTTCGACTTTTGCCAGATGACGATTTTAACCCCAACCAGATTCCTAATGAGACATTAGACAATAAAGAAATTTATATTTTGCAATATGTGTCTTAGATTGCTCTTGACTCTTGATGATGACTAAAATATTTAAAAGTGTATCATTTATATATAACATCTTTAAATTTGTTGGTATATCGTAGGTGAATTTTTTTTAACAAAAATGAAAACAAAAACAAAAATTTTACATCCAACATTTGATTTTGACATGACTTTTTGAAAGAATTCGCATAAAATGAATTGTCAAATAATTATCACAAATTTAATAGTGTTATTTATTATTATTAGTTTAAACTTAATAGAGTTAGAAAGGTTTTTGTTGGGTGTCGGCATTTAAAATTTATAACAAAGTAAACCCTAGTCAAGTTAATTTTTTTGTTTGTATATGTTAAAATATATTAATATAGAGAAAAAAAATGTTTTAAATTTGGAAGAACACAAGAAGCAAGAAAAAAAAAGGTAGAAAATGATAGAAAAGTTTCGGGAAGAGAATGATGAAAGAATTGAACATTCTTCAAAAGTAAACAAAGAGGATTGAATTAAAGAGAGAAAGATAACGATTGATGGGAATGTATGATAGTGAGGCTCATATTTTTATATTTATTTTATGTTTTATAAATATAACCATTAATAGTATTTTATTTGACAAGCATGAATATCAAAATATAACACCTTTTTATTCTCTTATTTACGTCTGTATAGTTTAAATATAGTATTAGTAAGTGATAATCCACTATACAATGAATCAAAATTTGTCAACCTTATTAAAATTATAAAAAAATTGATTTGACACTAATTCCATAATGCTCAGATGAAGACAAATTAGATGTTGGTTTTGTCTATAGTTTAAGTATAAGTCTGATGATCCACCACTAACCAAATCTCTTTTTGGATGTATGTAAAGGTTTATTAAAATATTTTATGTTAAAAACAACCATATTAGTTTACAAAAACATATATTTGAACAAATATAATTAACATGGCCCATGCTTTTATTTTGTTATATGTGTTGTGGGCACAAAGATGCTTTAGTTTCAAGTTGTGATCAGTGATCTCTATATTATTAAAAAATATGTTTTTATTATTGTATTTAGACACTGTTTAGAAAACATTTTTATCATTATATCCAGAAAATTTCAAATTTAATAGTATGAAACTAACACTAATTTCAAATTTCATATAGTATCTCTACCTAATTTAGACTAATATATTGGAAATATTGTAAATTACCTTGTGTTTATCTTATTTTTTAAATAATATATAATACATATCATTGATAAAAGGTTTATAAATAAAAAAAAAAAAATAAGAAACTAAAAAACTAAAAAATTTATAATAAAATGATTCGGCAAATTTGAATCTAATTAATCTATAAACTTGCAAGAAATATTTAAAGTTGTTAAACAGATTAGATGGCAAAACCAGTGAAACAAAATCGTTTTTATCAAAACGTGTAATCATTTCGTTCATGGAAAATACATGTTCCACTATATGAGTATTTTATATTCCATTGAAACCAAAAATCAACAATTATAATCATATCATTTTTTCATTTCAAAACATTGTCCTTATATATTTTAAAAACAAAATGTTAATGATTGTGCAGGTGAACTTAAAGAAAACTTGGGAGACAGCCCATATTTCCCTATTAACTCTTTTTTTTTTTATATATAACAATTAATAATAATCCACTTTTTATTCGGTTGCTAGTGAATAATCCGGTTATATAATTTATATAATGAATATAAGAAAGTTTTTTCAAAGCTTGAATCATTGAATGTTGAAAAATATGTTAAAATAGATATATTTATTAACAACACAAAGCTCCTTGGTCAGACAAATTCTGAATGTCTTTATACTTTGCTGGTACTGCACCTAACAAGACTCAGATAAAATATATACTCAGTTACGTTTCCATAAACTGAAATGTCTAATGAAGATTCATTAAATCAGAGTCTACTGAAGAGACATAAAGAGAGAAACATAGACCTGAAGTAAAGCTGGTAAATGTAATGTATGAATTTTATTCAAAGGGAAGAAACATCCTAAATTTAACTAAACATTAAATAGACAGCTTATTTTGAAATAAACATAAAAGTATGAGGCCCAAAACATAAAATAAGAAATAAATAAATACTATTCCATTAATAAATTAGACTAAGCAAGCCACCGTTTCCTTCTTCCAGAGCAAGAAAAGTTTTAACCAAATGGGAATCAACATCGGCGACGGCGGTGGAGAGGAGCTGAACACTTTCCAAAAAGCTTATACAGAATCAATATCTTCCTCCTCCATATTATCCACAACGGCAAGTGTTATCGTCGTTTCATCATCTGAGCCGGTGATTGATTCATTGAAGACAAGTTATGTATCTAACGGTGAGGAGGAGGAGGAAGAGTTTGAATGGGTGGCTGTAGATAAAGATGTTGATGTTAATGTTATTACAGACACAGCTCCAGAGATTGACGAAGTTGAGGAAGCTTACTCTGCACTTCAACTGTGAGTTTAATTGAGAATTTGAAGTTAAATAAGGTTTTGTCATTTTGAGAGTCTTAAGATTAAACGAAGTCATTGTTATATGTTTAGGATGTTCAATGATGATGATGAATCAGAAGACCACGTTTCAGATGAGTTTGTGGATTGGATTGAGCCACCGTTACAGCTTTCCACTACTACACTTTTACAGCCTTATATGCTGGATAGACTCTACGATGCCTTTCATGTCTTTCAGACAGACCCATCTGTTCAGGTTCTTTGTTGAATTCTGCTCCGGTTTTAAAGCAAGAAAACAAAATTGACTGAGAAAGATTATTGTGTTGCAGAGAATGGTTATGTCATTGGCTTCAGACAAGGCTGTTTGGGATGCTATAATGAAGAATGAGGTCGTTCGGGAACTTATAAACAATGGTAAGAAAGAAAAGTAAGATCAGTGTTGTCTGGTTATAACATGATTATGTAAAGAGTTTCCTATGATGTTGTTATATGTAGTTGAGAGGTCAGAAGAAGACTCTGGTTCAGCCACAAATTGCAGAATAAGAAGGCTGTTCGAGACAAGTGCTATTAAAGTCATGGACGCGATGGAGAGAGTCACTAAATACGTCACTGATCTCTTCAATGTTGTTCCTGGAGATGAGACGGTTGTTTTAGCCACAGATGCTTCACCAGTTATGGAGAAGCTTCAAATGACGGTTCTCTTGACCATTGTTGTCTTACTGATAGTATTAGTAACCCGAGCCACCAGAGGTAGATAAGTGTATAATATTCAAGCCAAACTATGACCTCTTATTCAAGCTCTGCGTTATAAATATAAATGTGATATCTGCGTCTGAAACCGCAACAGCAAATCGTGATATTTGTGCTACTCGTGTTATAATAAAACAGTGATTTTCAATCGCAATATTTAGTGTAAACACACTAAATCACGTTTCGTTTTTGTTAACCACACCGAATAGGTTCTGAACAAATTAGAGTATTAACTTTAAATAAATGCGTGGTTAAACAACAACACTTTATAGTTTGTTTATAAAAGAGAGAAATGAAAGCGAAGACTCTGTTTTATGTACAGTGCAGAGCCCTATGAGACACAAGTGATTGCTTTTTGGATTCACCAATACGTGTTTGATTAAATCTAGCAAAACACATGGATGTTCAAGTTTAAGATAACAGAGATTTAACAAGAAACAGTACATGTGAAGATAATAGACAGTAAGAAGGAGATCTCACTTGATAATTAAGTGCTTGAGCTACCGAGATCAAAGTCCATGGTGTAATCATACTCGATTGTTGGAATAACTGATGCCATGAACTTCAAGAACAAGAAGAGGTACCTGGGAAAATAAAAAAAGTCAAGTGGTGAGTAAGTATATAACATAGCATTGGTGCTACAAGCAAAGCTCACTTGTCAACTTCAGGTTCTACTCCACGTGACATTAATACATCAATGATTTTCTTCATAACAGCTCCATGTCGACATGGATGAACTGAAGCATGTTTCCCAGGCAAGTGTGGATGATCTTCGATTGTAACCTGTGCATTTAAAAAAAAAAAGAGGATCACAGAAATATCGGTCCGATTCAGATGACATGTGGGAAAACTATACAAAAAGTCATTTGATGCAGTTGGGAATGTCTTCTTTATACCGTTTTACGAGCATGATCTTGGCTAACATCCTCCATTACAAGTTCAGGTTGCAGCAGCATCCTTGACTACAAGATATATAATAGAGGAAACATAGATGCAAGAAAGTCCAAGAAGTTTATGATGAAAGAAAAAAACGAAACAAGTTTGAACTAGATGCAAACCTCATCATAACCGGTCAGCCAAACACGAGGAGTTTGGTAATACTTATCATACCTGAACCAAAGTAAAGAACTATAAGCTTGTCTACTACTGAGTAAAAAGTATGAGAGGTGGGATACTTACGTTATGCTGACATCATATGTCCGAGTTCGGAGAATATTATCGTCATCAGGTTGATGAGCCACAAGATAAGTTGATTGAAGAGTAGCCTAACTCAAGAAAGAATAGAACTTTTCAAACTACTGATAGGGGAAAATGAATATATGCTTCAAAGGCAGATTACAGCTAACACAAGGATAGTGAGAGTGAAGGGAAAAACTCACCGGATCATTATCTACGACATTGTCCGCCTCATCAAACTCCTCCATGTCTGGAATATCGTCATCCTCATCACCTCCAAAATACGTAGGTATTGATTGTATAGCATTCTTCTCGTTTATGTCCAAGGCATCCATGGATGGCAAATTCTCATCTTCCTTCCCTTTATCTGTGGCAAATATTAAGACAAAAGTTAAATGAGAGAAAAGTAAAAAATTTCATGATCTCTCAGTATATGATTTACCTTTCGGTTTCCCATGTGTGGCTAGCCAACCATCATTATCTTCATCATCAACCAACACTTCACCTCCAGCAGCTTCATAATCCTCTGCCACAGATGCAGCTCTCCGTAGACAAGGTACTATCAACCCGTAAAAAATCAATAAAGATAACAAAATATGCATTCAGAAACTACAAAGCCAACAAAAAACAACAGATTTCAAATTTCCAATATTACCATTTCTAGTAATCAAAAACTGTTTGTCAGAGGGCAAGTATGGCTTCCTTTTGCTTGGTTCACCAGATTCCCTAATCAAAAGTAAAGGCTAAATAATGTCAAGCTTACCCATTCAAACAAAGATGTATATATTGCCAAATTTGATTGATCACATCATAATCTCACACAATTTGAACAAAAGGAAATAAATTTATCACCAACACAAAGAGACCATTGACCTATATTCCTCAACGATCAAATTCACATGTACCAAAATAATTTTGCTATTGTGTTATTCATATTCTGTAATAAAAAATTCAAAATTTGAACTAACCAGGACCAGGTGGGACATTTGGAAACGAGATTATCACCGGCGAGTACAAATTCGCTGACGCTGAGTACTCCCTTCTCCTTAAACGCGGAGATCGTACGAGGACCTGTGATCCTCTCAACTGTACCTTTAAATGCTTCATGAAGCTTTTGTGAAAGCACCATTTTTTTTAAATCTCGCGATGAAATAGTATCTAATCAAATTGTTATATGGAGAACGAATTTATCGATATCGAAGAAGGAATCTAATGGAAGATTCGATTGTGATTTGTGAGCCGTAATCCCTAAACCGTAAAGGAGATGATGATGATGATATATGACTCTTTTGTAATATTTTGAGAAATTTCTGAAGTTGGACCTCATACTTCCTTAAATTTACATTATTACCTCAAACTTCCTTAAATTTACATTATTACCTCATACTTCTGTTTTGTTTTTTAATTAAAGGTCCCTTTTCTTTAACATTTCAAACTAATAAGGATAATTGTATCATCAAAATTATCCTTCAGACCAAAATAGTACATTTGATATTTTTCCTATCACTTATTGATAATATCATTAATTCATTATACAAGTTTTCACGGCAAGAGAGATAAAAATAAAAGAAGATAAAATCAAAACTTGAAAAAAGCAAAGCTATAGCTTATTCAAAATTCAAAGCCGCCGACTTTTTTTTTTTNGTTAAAAAAAGGTGAAACCTTTTGTTCTCTTGGAGCGCGATCAATTCTTTCAACATACATCGCTGACTCTCTCGTCTTGGGTTTGAGTTCGATTTTGTTATTCTCTATCTCAAAAATTTCTGGGGATTTATAAAGGTTTAATGATCGGATTGCTTTGTTTTCAATTTTTGTTCTTTTGATTTTCGTTTGACTGATTTTAGAGGCTATAATAGGTTAGGGTTTGTTCTCCTATAAATTTATGGTTGACTTGACGATGAATTTTTTATTAAGGTTTTTGGTTTTCTGTAGTAGAAATATGAAATGGAGTCTATGATGTTGTTCTGTGAAAAAATTGTATATGATTAGGTTGAAGATGATGATTTTAGATGAAATTTATGAACTTGATTGCAACTGATGATACCACTTATGAGTTTTGTGGCATAACAATGATGAATATTGAGTATTTATATTCACTTTTTGTTTCCAGTGGTTGGTTTCAATTGTTTGGTCTTGAAAAATGCCTTCTCTTATCTCACAACAATGGCAGCAGAGGACTAGTGGATTCTTTTCTTCATCAGGTTAGATCATTTCAATACTAACCTCTCTTTTTTGTGTGTTTGTAGTGGAAAGCTTGCTTACTATGTTTTTTTACTGGATTAGGAACGAAGCTTAGGGAAGCAGGGCAATCTGCAGGTAGTTTTGTTGGGGAAGTTGCTAAGGATGCTAAAGTGAATGTTGCTGACGTTGCAGAAAAAGTTGGATCATTGTTTAAAAGCCGGTGGGCAATTCTTCAGCAGCCTGCTACTAGACATGCTGTACAAGAACACCTCATAACAGCTGCTGCCACAACCGGGTCATTGGTTAGGAAGGGAATAACTGAGACAAAGGAAAAAGTTTCTGTTGGAAAGACCAAAGTTGAAGAGGTATTTATACATATAGCTTTTCAAACTTACTCGACATGAATGTATGTCTGACTTATGACAACTCTATCCTTTGATCTTTGTTTTCTCTTTAGGCGGCAAAAAAGACTGCACAAAAGAGCAAGACCATTTTGACAGATATCGAAAGGTGGCAGAAGGTATATGAGCCTTACATTGACTCTAGCTATTGATTTAAGCTTGGTCCCTAATATCTTTTCTTTATATTTCTACAGGGAGTTGCTAGCTCAGATGGTAAGATAATTGCGATTTACGGAGAGAACACAGTTTATAATCCATTCTTGAGATAACTATTAGTGAATTCAAGATTCTTTGATGAAAATGTTGTAAAGTTTTCAATTTGACAAATCTCTGTGCTCAGTGTTTGGTGTTGCAATTGAGATCACTGTCCAGCGGCAAGAGTCAAGTAGGCCTATTCCATTTATACTGATTAAATGCGCAGACTATCTCATATTAACAGGTAACAGTGTTTGGACCAATCGAGTGAAACACTTTATAGCACATGCCTTCTCATATTGGGTTATCCATGTGGTCTTTTCCTTTTACTCAGGACTTAATTCACCGAGCTTGTTCAAAGCCGAAGGAGACAAAAAGTTGATTCAACAATTGGTTTCTGCTTACAATCAAGGTAGCCAACATTCCAGCAACTTTCATTTCTGACTCTTAAGACTCAGAGAGAAACTGTAGTTTAACATAATTTAATCACTTCTTTGGCAGATCCTAGCGCGTCAATACCTGAGGGCATGAGACCAATTGATGTAGCTGCACTTATGAAATATTATCTTGCTAGTCTTCCTACACCATTAACTACTTTTGAGCTTTATAATGAAATCAAAGATGCACGTTCGAGCGTACACCAAATGAGAAAATCACTCCAGAAGCTTTCCAATGTAAACTATAATACATTGGAGTTCATAACAGCGCTATTGCTTCGTGTAAGCCAGAAATCACAACTTAACAAGGTAGGGATATCTTTTGTCGAGTCACTTAAAATAGTCGTAAAGTTAACATTAATCTCTGATTATAGATGCTCAAAATGATCTAATATCTTTTTTTTGTTGTGTACTGTAACAGATGGATTCACATAGCCTAGCTATGGAAATGGCTCCGGTGATCATGTGGCGAGAAGACAAGAGACCTGAATCTTATCGGGAATATTGGAGACGCCCATCGAGGAGTCCGAAGAAAAGCAATGACTTCGAAGCTGCTTCTACATGGGACTTGCTCTCAGGTAAACACAACAAGCACAATATAAGATAAATAAAATAAGCTCCATTATGGCCATTTTCTGTTGTATTTTGTGGTTGACAGATGAAGGAGAAGGTGTAGATGCATCTTCATCGATCCCTCTAGATGATATAGTTGAAGTCGATTTTGGAGCGGTGGAGGTTGTGCAATGCTTAATTGAACATCACAATGCGATTTTCACGGATGCAGACGAGACTGTATGGAGATAAAAAAACACCACCACAGTAAACCAATCTTTCTCTCTGAATCATCAGTTCCTTGCATGATTTAACCAGAAGAAGATAACGTTTACAAGAACATATGACATTTTGATGTGGATGATGATTAAACTAGTGGTTTCAGTAAATAAGCTTTTGTTTCATATTGGTTCTTGTCTAACAATTTGTAGACTTTAGCAACTTTTGATTAAAAAGATAAGTTTTTTCTTACAACTACAATTAATCAAGATCGGATTGTTTCCTTTATCTTTGTAAAGCAATCACCAGACATGTCGTGGGGACCATAGTTTGTTAAAAGTTATCAATTAAAATCGAAATGAAACCAAACTGATTAAACCGGACAGTGTTAAAGTGGCAGACCAAAGTCAACAGAGCAAACATAACTGTACTTGTGTTTTGTAGCTTCTTGAGCTCAGAGCTATGGCGAGAAGCGATCTTTGGATATTTGTCTCTACTCTCCTTCTGTTTTTACCTCTACTGACGGTAAGCGCTCTAACTAGATTTTTCGTTTTTTTACTTCTCTGAAAATCTCATAGCAAAAACTGGGTTAATGTATAAATAGTGGTTTGGCTTTAGGTAGGTGAAGCTGAATTGGTGAAATCTGACAAATTCCCAATAGTAGTGAGTACTTGGCCTTTTCTTGAAGCTGTTAGAGCTGCTTGGAGAGTAGTTGATAATGGGAGCTCTGCAGTGGAAGCTGTTGTTGAAGGTTGTTCAACTTGTGAGGAACTCCGTTGTGACGGTACAGGTGGGCTTATTTTTGCCCTAACCTCTGAGTTAACTTCTCTAATTTTAGTTTCTGAATCTGAAAGTTTTCATTTTGATAGTTGGTCCTGGAGGAAGTCCAGATGAGAATGGTGAGACCATGATTGATGCTTTAGTCATGGATGGGGTAATAAAATCATCGATATATCGTTCTTTAAGTCCCATTTGTGTGTCAGAATCTTGACAGATGACTCTTCAAGTTTTTTTGTGTGGGGTTAGGTGACTATGGAGGTTGGAGCTGTTGCTGCAATGCGATATGTTAAAGACGGTATAAGAGCTGCAAGGCTGGTAATGAAATATTCTCAACACACATTGTTAGCTGGAGAAGGAGCATCAGCATTTGCTATCTCCATGGGTCTTCCCGGACCTATGAACCTAAGCTCCCCTGAATCCATAAAGAAGTGGTCGAGATGGAAAGCGAATCAATGTCAGCCAAATTTTAGAAAGAATGTATTTCCTGCAAATAACTGTGGACCTTATAAGCCAAACAATGGTATTGTAAATGTGTTTGGAGACAAACACATTGAATCTTGCGAGATGGGAACAATTGAGTATAAACCTCCTCTTGTTGGTACTTACAATCACGATACCATATCGATGGCTGTTATTGACAAAGTAAGATGAGTTATATTCTCTAACTGAGTGTAGTCTTTCAAAGAGAGAAACTGAGTCTAGTGTTTCAATAGATGGGACATATAGCTGTTGGAACATCAACCAATGGAGCCACATTCAAGATTCCTGGAAGGTATTGGTTGTATAACCGAGCATTGTCTTTGACCCAAACTGAAACCTATCTATCTATCTCAGCTGTGTCCTTGATTGTGAAACACAGGGTTGGTGATGGGCCTATTGCTGGCTCATCAGCCTACGCTGATGATGAAGTTGGTGGATGTGGCGCAACTGGAGATGGTGACGTCATGATGCGCTTCCTTCCTTGGTAAAAGACCAGCTCTTTCGTTATATTTGTCTATCTTAAAGCAATCTAATGATCAAGACAGGTTTTTCTTGGTGTTCTCTGTTCTGCTATGGTCACTGATGAATCTTGAATGTATATGACATGTAAATGTGAGTGTTTTTGGTGTGGTAAAGTGAGCTTATAATGATTCTTGTTCTTTCTTTTTTTCTTGTTTTGAGGGTTTAGTTACCAAGTTGTGGAGAGCATGAGACAAGGAATGAAACCAGAAGAAGCTGCTAAAGACGCAATTTCAAGAATTGCGAGGAAGTTTCCAGATTTTGTGGGAGCTGTTGTGGCTGTTAACAAGAATGGATCTCATGGAGGAGCTTGTCATGGCTGGACGTTTCAGTACTCAGTTCAGAACCCTGACATGGACGATGTTCAAGTCTTCACTGTGCTTCCATGAAACAAGTAAACTATAACTACGACTAATCTTATTGAAGTGTACAATTAATAGCCTATTTTGTTGGTCGTATGAAATGAGATCATACAATTGAATAGTTCTAAAAATGATTGTAGTTTATGGATAAAAAAAACAGCACGAAGTTCAAGTCTGGAAACACGGAATGACAAACTCGTTTGGAGTATTCTGAAATATTGGTTTTGCTTCTATGAAATGGAAAACTGTGTTCCGTTTTGTCTGAATTGATCAGATAGAAGACTTATAGAAATTTTTTATTTCAGTTAACAGCAAAACATTTGAAGTTACTGTAGTTGACTTTATTTAATTTTAGTAGTTAAATATAAAGTTTATTTTGTCAAAACACGAGCACAAAATAATAGGGGAATTCCTCAGTATATCCTCAACGATTCTATATTTAGTTGTTGCAATTTTGTTTATTAATTATTATCATAGTAGCTTAGTAAGAAAATGGTTTTAAAAAAAAAAATATGAACAAGAAGAAGAAGACGTGGTTAAAAGAGAATCAAGAATGTCATGTCGCCAACTAAATCCTAAGATTGAAATCTTAGAATTTCACGGTTGATTTAATTATTTAATTCATAAACTCAAATTACATAATAAAATAAATTGTCACGACAAAAAAAAGTAATAATTAATACGTATGTCCCTAAATCATGCAAACATACAGTCAAATCATTATTCAATTGGCTTTTAATTTTATAGACAATTTATTTATTTTACGGAAATATTAAATGTAGTTTATATTGAGAAACCATTTTTTTTTCTCAAATGTAATTTAAAGCCGTTTCTAGACATATCAATTTTATTTATATTTTACCAAATTCTCATGGATTTATAGTTTGATTAAATTAAATAACAAATTGAATATTTTATTCGTTTGACTTTAGTTATTAAAACAAAAAAAATTGTTACCTGGGGGATATACCAACATAGATCCTTTTTACGACGAATATAATGATTTTACAAAAATAAAAAAAAAACTAAAGAAATATAACAGAGAAGAGTCTATATCATTGTTTGAATGCATAAGGATAGTATATAAATGTGATTGTGGCGGCAACAACGTGCTTGCTTGTGCCCTAATCCTTACATCTTAAGAAAATGTCCTAAGATTATCGAACTTAGGGTTCTGTTCTGTTCTGTCTGAAGATCCATTGCTCTGTTACATCTACAACTACAAACTTTTCTGCAAATTTATGTTTCGTCTTCTTGCAAGAGTTTGAAACACATTGTATTGTAAACACAGTTTTTGTCAAAGTATAAGATAACAACAATGGAAGAGAAAAAAGTAATAAGAGCGTTAAGTGAACACCTATCACTATCTCCTCCACCATCTCCTTCCATAGCAGTAGCCATTAACGGGAAAAAGAAGAGTAAATACGTCGTCTTTTGGGCTCTTGAGAAATTCATACCTGAAGGCTTTTCAGATTTCAAATTACTCCATGTTCGTCCTCCTATCGCATACATCCCTACACCAAGTAAGTTATATGATCTATGTTTTGGTTACAATGATCGAGTCTTTCTTATATCGGATACGATTCTGTTTCAGTGGGGAATGCTATATCAATAACAGAGCTTAATGATGACGTAGTATCAGCTTATAGACAAGAAATCGATTGGAACACAAACGAGACTCTTCGTCCTTACAAGAAAATGTTCGAAAGAAGAAAGGTTCTGTTCTGTCTCTAAGTAGTTAAATTCTAAATGCTCTGTTTTGTGCTCTGTTTCTCAAAATGTTTTTCATATGAAATAATAATAAAAAGGTGCGAGTAGAGGTTCTAGTGTTGGAATCAAACGAGCCTGTAGCTGCTATAGCTGAAGAGATCGCTGGAACCGGAGTTGCTAAACTTGTAATAGGAATGTCTCTTCGTGGATTCCTTTCAAGAAAGATCGATATGTCTTCTATGATTGCGACGGCTGTTCCAAGATTCTGCACAGTTTATGTTGTCTCAAAGGGTAAACTAGCTTCAGTACGTCCTTCTGATTCAGAAGCTAGTGGAAGTATAAGAATCGAGAAAACAGAGAGAAGTAGTTCTACTAGTGACTCCACTGATAGTCCTAGACTCCCTTCTGGTAAACTTTACAGCAACTGAAAAATTTGCATTTGAGTCTTTGAAACTGTTAGTTATTTACATGTCTTTGAAGCAGATTATCAAAACTTTCTCTCGTTTGTTTCGGAAGCGCAATCTCGAGTTTCTCATGTTACTTCAGCTCCAAAACATTCGATGAGTAGTGGAGTGGTTCAAATGGAGATGGAGATTGTACATAGTGGGAATGAAGAGAAGAAGATTAAGGATGAGAGCTTTAGTGCCTCTTTCCCAGAGGGAACAGAAGCTTATCATGCAATGAACTGGGTTTCTAAATGGAAAGATCATGAGGATAGAAGAGAGATCATGAGCTCGTCTTCGAGTAATAACCATGAGCTAGCAAATATGGATTGGGGTGCGGTGGTTCCTGATAACTATTCTTGGGTTTCTCATTCTGCTTCTAATGTGTCTGATGGACTCCTTAGTGTTCATTCCATGAATGATAATCAGGTAATGTAATCATCTTGATTCTTGAGAAACAGAACATCTTTTGGTTGGAAACTGAAACTGGATCTTGTGTAGGTGAATCTGAGCTTTGAGATAGAGAAGTTGAGAGAAGAGCTTAAACATGTTCAAGAGATGTATGCCATGGCTCAAAACGAAACTGTTGATGCTTCGAAAAAGGTATAATTTCATGTTCTTGAATCTGTGGTGTTTCTTCTCTCTTTTGTTAACATTTATATGTTCTTGCTTTGGTTTTGTTTATTGCAGCTAACTGAGCTAAACCAGCGGAGGTACGAGGAATCCGAGAAGCTTGTAGAGCTTAAGGAAAAAGAAGAAGTGGCTAAAGATACAGCTTCAAAGGAGAAGAAAAGGTACGAAGAGGCAATGAAGGAAGCAGAGAAGGTTAAAGAACTCATGATGAGAGAAGCTTTACATAGAAGAGAAGCTGAGATCAAAGCAGAACGTGATGCTAAAGAGAAAGATAAGCTTCAAGCTTCTCTCATCTCTCCTGGACTCCAATATCAACATTACACTTGGGAAGAAATCACAGCTGCGACTTCTAACTTTGCAGAAGATCTCAAGATCGGTATCGGAGCTTATGGAACAGTCTACAAGTGTAATCTTCATCATACAACTGGAGCTGTTAAGGTCCTTCATGCAGGAGAAACTCAGCTCTCTAAACAGTTTGATCAAGAGGTTAGAAATTACACCAAATCTACTACTTCAAGTTCTAAACAAAGTCTTTAAAGTGTTTTTGTATTTATGTTTTGACAGCTTGAGATCTTGAGCAAAATCCGACATCCTCACTTAGTCCTTCTCCTTGGAGCATGTCCTGAACGAGGCTGTCTTGTTTACGAGTACATGGACAATGGTAGCTTAGAGGATAGGTTGATGCAAGTCAATGACACACCTCCTATCCCTTGGTTCGAGCGTTTCAGGATTGTTTTAGAAGTTGCTTCAGCACTTGTCTTCCTTCATAAATCCAAACCTAGACCAATCATTCATCGAGACCTTAAACCAGGAAACATCTTGCTTGACCACAACTTCGTCAGTAAACTCGGAGACGTTGGTCTCTCAACAATAGTTAACCAAGACGAGGCTTCTTCTAAACTAACCATATTCAAGAAAACTAGTCCTGTAGGCACGCTTTGTTACATTGACCCTGAGTACCAGCGAACCGGGATTATCTCACCTAAATCAGATGTATACTCTCTAGGTATTGTGATTCTTCAGCTGATAACTGCGAAACCCGCGATAGCGATTACTCATATGGTGGAAGAAGCTATTGGGGATGATGCTGAGTTTATGGCAATGTTAGATGTGAATGCTGGATCTTGGCCTATTAGTGAGACTCGTGAGTTAGCTGCTTTGGGACTGTGTTGTACCGAACTGAGACGCAGAGACAGACCAGATCTTAAAGATCAGATCATCCCGGCTTTAGAACGGTTAAAGAAAGTTGTAGACAAAGCTCAAAACTCGCTTTCTAGAACTCCATCTGGTCCTCCATCTCACTTCATTTGCCCACTTCTCAAGGTTTTAAATAAAACCCTAAAACCATCATTAGTTACTTGCAATACAAGTAACCTTTAATTCTTCTTTAATTTAACCTAAGTTTTGTGAATGTTGATCACAGGGAGTGATGAATGAACCATGCGTAGCTGCGGATGGGTACACATACGATCGAGAAGCTATAGAGAAATGGCTGAGAGAGAAGGATACATCACCAATGACGAACCTTATATTGCCTAACAAGAACCTTCTTGCTAATTACACTCTTTACTCAGCTATCATGGATTGGAAATCTAATAAACAATAGTGAGAAAGAGCTTTCATTTACTCTTTAACTTTTTTTATTTGTTTGTGTGTTTTTCTCTGTTCTTGCTTCGTCTCTGTTCTGAGGATCTATCTTTTGTGTGTTGATGAGAAGCAAGATTACAACAAGTGGGAAAAGAATAATGTCTTTGGATTTTATTTTCTTGTGTGTTCTCAAATCTTTGTTGGTAAAAATGTTGTTTTATTTTAAACAAATCCCCTAAAAGAACATTGTGGCTTATCCAATTATTCAATCGAGTAATTGATTTGTCATTCTATATTTTTATAACAAGTGTTGTGTTGACAAAAAATGTTATATGTAATAAATTAGATACAAATCAATATGTCCAATAAATTCACATAATAAATGATAAAGTTAATAGAGTATTTAGTATTTACAAACGCATAATTTATGTTATTCAGTCTAACATTAAAAGTCCACTACTCAAGCTATTTAATGCACATTATAAATATTAAAATATATATTCTCACCGTTTCAAAATATAGGAAATTAAAATCATAATAATTAAATCAATATATATATTAGAATAATTATTATTATTATGCACAAATGTTTTTATAAATTTTAGTTTGGAACCAACTAAAAAATAACATGATTAAAATATAATTAATATTAATGTTGACTATATTTTAAGAATATTTTTTTTGTATATAATTAAAAAGCAATTAATAAATTTGTACAGAAAATTAAAAAACTTTATATATTTTGAAACAAAAAAAACTCTAAAACTCCATATATTTTGAAACGGAAAAAGTAATCTTTAGACGAAACTAAAATTACTTGTAGTTTCGGATATAGATTAGATCTAGAACCTTCGAGTATAATGCATAATGGTAAAGTAGTGAGAAAGGTCGATGTGTGGAGAGTTCAAACCACAAAGAACATTCTCCTTATTCGTCTGTTTCCCAAAAAGAACAATCATACCAAACCATTATTTAAAACAATAAATATAGTTGAAAAACTTTTTCTTACATAACTTAGTTTTGTTAATTAACTCATAAAAAAAATCATTCCAAATTTTCTTTCACAAAACTTTTTTTGGAAGAAGAAATGAACATAACATTCCATAAGAAACAACCCACGAATTTCAAAAGTCAACAAAATTGAATAAAAACCCTAGTTGTTATGACTTTGAAAATTAAAAAATTAAAAAAAACTCTTATAGACTTCTTTTTTTGACGTGTTCATTTATCTTATAGTTTTTAATCATTATTTCATTGAATCTTATTTTATAATAATAGTGTTATATATATTTCACTAAGACTTTCAACACATTTTGGCGCATAAATTTCCTTGGAACTTCATTATTTTAATCAGGACACAAACTCATAACTCGTCGTCTTCTTCTTCTCTGTCTCTTCATTTGTCAAAAAGCTGTTAAAATCATCAACCCACGAGTTTGGGAAAAAGCTTGTCTAGTCATAACTCAATAGGTATATTCAAATATTCTCATCAGGGTTTATCCGAAACCCTGATGATCTTAGCCGTTGAATTAGATCTTCCATCTTTTTATTATTTTCTATCAATCTTGCTTTTTTAAATTATTATATCCATTAAGGATTCAACTTGTTTTGTTTGCCTAGAAAACGTCTCTGTAAAAACCAGACTCTCTCTTCTCTGTGTTTTGTCTCTTTAAGTAAACAAAAATCTTCATATCTCTTTAAAGTTTCAACAAACCTTATGATGATTAATGATGATGATAATACTCAGATCTTGGCCGTTGAAAATCAAGAGATGGGAGATGGAGCTTTAATAGTAGCTGTAGCAATCAAAGGAAACAATAGTAAAAGCAAAAGTGTTATTCAATGGACACTTAAACAATTTGCTTCTCAAGAACATGTTGTCTTCAAACTCTTACATGTACAACCAAGTAAGTTATATACATATATAGAATCTTTAACTCAACGTTAGATCTGATTCGTTTAAACACAGAGAAAGATGTTTCAAGTGAAAGACAAGATTCAACAACAACAATTTACAAGAAAGATGTTGATAAAAAAACTAGAGAGATGCTTCTTCCAAGTAAAGACATGTTTAAACATAGAGAGGTATTATGTGTAAAAGCTTGTAACTTGATTTGTTGTTTCATTAAAAATCTGAAAAAACTTGTGAAATAGGTTCAGTTGGATATAATGGTGGTTGAATCAGATGATGTAGCAGATGCTATATCTAAAGCTGTTCAAGATTATGGAATTAGTGAGTTAGTTATTGGAGCTTCTTCTTCTACCATCTTCTCATGGTAACATTTGAAAAAAATCTCTTTACTAATCGATTTTGTTCTATCAGATTCTTTAAAAATAATTTGTTACTTTTGCAGGAAGTTAAAGAGAAGTAATTTATCTTCAAAGATTTCAGATATGACACCAAGATTTTGTACAGTTCATGTTATTTCTAAAGGAAAGCTACTAAATGTTCGTAAATCAGATATAGACATTGAAACAAGCATTGTAGTTGATAGAAGTGAAGCCAGGTTCTCTTCAGATTCAGGTAATAATAAAACCTAACTCTTAGGGCACAAACCAAACCCTGTGTTTTTCTTACCTCTTTTGATTTTTTTTTACATTTTAGGATCTGTAAGTTCAACATCGAGTCAACGATTCTCATCTACACCTTTACTCTTCCAAAGAATCAAAGCACTTTCAGTTCTGAACCAAAAAGTTAGAAGTAACATTGGAAAACAGAATCATCATCCTCATCATAACAGAGCCGGGTCTCTAGATATGGATGAACTGAAGTTACATAACACGAAAGGCTTTTACCGAACAAGCAGCTTGGGGTTTGAGTATGGAGGACGAGATATCCATAGCTGGAGAAGCTCTCAGATGGAGGAAGCTTCTAGCTCAAGTAACTACAGTGACACTACTTCATCTACTAGTCAAGTATAGTTTCATCTCGTAAAAAAACAATGAGAATGAGTGAAGTTATAGTCCACTAAGTTTCTTATGTGTGAATCTTATAACATGTAGATGAATAAAGACTTTGAGCTAGAGAAGTTGAAGATTGAACTCCGTCACATTAAACTAATGTATGAAGTTGCTCAAAATGAAGTTATAGATGCTTCTAAAAAGGTTCATAGTTATTACAATATAATTAAGTATTTTTATAAAGTTTTAATTCTATGATATGTATTCATATGTTTCTTTACTCAGATGCATGATCTGAACCAGAGACGGTCAGAGGAAGCTAGGAGGCTTAAGAACTTAACCATAAGAGAAGAAGAAGCTGAAGAAATGGTGGCAATGGAGAAGGAGAGACAAGAGGAAGCGGAATACGAAGCTGAGCTCGTTAGAGAATGCATTGAGAGAGAAACTCAAGAGAGACTTGAGGTGGAAGCAAGAGTCGAAGAGGTTAGAAAAGAGAAGCAGAGGCTAGAAGATGCACTTGAAGGTGGACCACTTCAACGTCAACAATATATGAAATTTGAGTGGGATGAGATCGTAGATGCCACGTCATTGTTCTCCGATGAGTTTAAGATCGGAACAGGTGGTTACGGAAGTGTGTATAGGTGTAACTTGCATCACACGACAGTAGCTGTCAAGGTTCTTCATTCAGACAAAAGTAGCTTAACTAAACAGTTTCACCAAGAGGTAGATAAAACGTGCTTTTTACCTTTTTAACCTTGAAGGAAAATTACTATAATGATAAAACGACGCCGTTTGTTATGTTGATACTTGTTCAGCTTGAGATTCTTAGCAAGATTCGTCACCCGCACTTGCTTCTCCTCTTAGGCGCGTGTCCTGAACATGGCAGCTTAGTCTACGAGTATATGCATAATGGAAGCCTCGAGGAAAGACTCATGAACACTGAGCCATCGCAACCGCCATTACAGTGGTTTGACCGGTTCAGAATCGCTTGGGAGATTGCTTCCGCTCTCTATTTTCTCCACACAAACGAACCAAGCCCAATCGTCCACCGGGATCTCAAACCAGCTAATATACTCCTAGACCGGAACAATGTGAGCAAAATCGGAGACGTAGGTCTTTCCAAAATGGTTAATCTCGATCCTTCTCATGCCTCAACGGTTTTCAACGAAACCGGTCCGGTTGGAACATTCTTCTACATTGATCCTGAGTATCAAAGAACCGGAGTGGTAACCCCGGAATCTGATATCTACGCGTTTGGAATCATACTTCTTCAGTTAGCTACAGGTAGATCCGCGATGGGTTTGGTTCATACGGTAGAGAAAGCATTGAGAGATAAAACCGGGAAATTTACAGACATCTTGGATAAGACTGCAGGAGATTGGCCGGTTAAGGAAGCAAAAGAGATGGTTATGATAGGTCTAAGATGTGCAGAGATGAGAAAGCTTGATCGTCCCGATTTAGGGAAAGAAATTATACCGGTTCTTGAACGGTTAAAGGACGTTGCTTTTAAATCAAGAAACATGTTTTCTGAAACCCTAATTAACCATAACGCTCCTAGCCATTTCTACTGTCCAATAACAAAGGTAATAAAATCTGTTATTATTATTATTATTATTATTAATTTTTTTGTTTATGATTTGGTTGATGAAATTAGGATATAATGGAGAATCCATGTGTTGCTGCGGATGGATATACATATGAGAAGAGAGCAATTAAGAAATGGCTTCAGAAGAATCAGATATCTCCAATTACAGATTTGCCCTTTCCTAATTATTCTCTTCTTCCTAATCATTCTCTTCTTTTTGCAATTAAGGAGTGGAAATCACATTTAATTAAATAAGTTAAAGGTCATCAAGGTTTTTATATGGCTAAATTCGTCAATTAACATCATGCATCATTGTTTTTTTTTTCAACAGCTTTGTATTTTTTACTCTCTCAGTCAATTCATGCAGTGCTTTGTATATATCATCTTTTTGAGGATGGTGTTGATCACTGGAGCTAAACTTGTGTATTTTACCTCCAATGTTAATCCAACTCAGTCCAGGTTCTTTTCTCATGGCTTGAGAGTTTATCATATTTCTTACATTCAGTTCACCTTCAAGATCTCCAGCTTCTCTATATGTGTTTGACAATAGAACAAGAGCAGCTGAATCTTCCGAGTTATAAGAGAGAACCTTTTGAGCAGCAATCTCTGCCAAGTGAATGTTCCTATGAACCCTACATGCTCCAAGCAATGTCAACCAAACTTTCTCATCAGGTTCTATAGGCATTTCCATTATAAATTTCAATGCTTCCGTTACACGGCCCACTCGACCCAGGATATCAACCACACAAGCATAATGTTCAATTTCCGGGACCAGTCCGAATTTTTCCTCCATCAAATGGAAGTACCTCAGGCCTTCATCTACTAGTCCTCCATGGCTGCAAGCAAACAGAAGGCATAGAAATGTAACAGAGTTGGGTTTTGAAAGCATACACTCCATTTTTCGAAAGAGCTCTAATGCATCATTGGCCATACCATGTTGGGACAATCCTGATATCATGGCAATCCATGAAATAACATCAGGGGTTTTCAAAGATTCCAAAACCTTGATGGCGTCTCTTACACTACCACATTTCGCATACATATCGATAAGAACACTCTCGACACATTTGTCTTTGGCGAAGCCAGTTTTGTATGTCAAGCTATGGACTTGCTGCCCATACTCAAGAAAACAGAGGCTAGCACATGACGCAAGTACACCTGAAAATGTGATTTGGTTTGGTTGAAACCCCATTTTTCTCATCTGAGACAAGACGCTTAGCGCTTCCTCCCATTCAGAAGACTGAGAATAAGCTGTCACAAGCGTTGTCCATGAGATCTGGTTTGTTTCCTCCCTAGTGTTAAAAAGCTTCCTCATTGCTTCAAGTTCCCCACATTTGGCATATGCATCCATTAAGGCATTGCAGAGACTCATATCAATCGATACTCGTCTATTTTTCAAAACCATCCCGTGAACCTGCTTTACAAATTCTAAAGACCTCATGTCAGCAATTGAATTCAATGTACTACAGTAAGTGTATACATCTCGCTCAATATGATTCTGACACATTCTAAGGAACAGCAACATTGCTTCTTCTCCATGTCCAGAAACCGTATAACAAGATATCATAGCGTTACACGGTAAATTCCCTCTGCATTCAGAGAAGTTACACTCAAAAAATGCTTGTGCTTCATTTACACATCCACATTTTGCAAACATATCAATCAAAGCTGTTCCAACATGAATATTTGACTACATACCAATTTCTAAAGCAATACTAGCAACATATCTTCCTTTCTCAACATTTCCCAACTGTCCAATAGCTTTCGAGACACTAATAAAACACGACACATTCGGTCTAATTTCCTCATCCATCATTCTCAAGAAAGAATTGTATGCTTCAGAGTAAAGACCGTTTGACACAAACCCTGATATCATTGCATTCCATGAAACTTCATTACAATGATTCTCCATTGAATTAAACACCTTACATGAATCCTGAATCCTCCCTAACTTAGCATACATGTTAAGCAAAGATGTATTAACAAAAGAAAGAGACGAAAACCCCCGGGTTATAACCTGATCATGAACCATTTCACCTATATCAATACTATTCACACCAATACATGCTTGTATAGCAGCAGAAAGAGCGTATTCATCAAGGACGATACCGCAGCTGAGCATTTCAAAAAAGTAATCAATCCCATCAAGGTAAAAGCCGTTATCTGTTGCTCCAACCATTAAAACAGTCCATGAGAAAACACTCTTTAGGGGAATATCGTCGAACACCTGATGAGCAGAAGCAAAGTCTGAGCATTTAGAGTAGGCAATAACCAACTGATTCAACAAAACGGTTAAGGACTTATTAGGTATAAACTGAAATCTAATAATAGCCCCATGAATTGATTTAGCTTTCGTTAAACACTCTTCATCTGCAGACTCTTGTAAAAGCTCAACTAATGAATTACAAGTCTCGTGAACTTCATTGTTAACGATCAAAGATGATGGTGAATTCGAAGAAATTAAGATTTCTCGAGGCTTCTGCTTAATCTGAGCTGGTTGAAACTGACATAGTTGAGCTTCCTGTCTGAAAAATACATTATTTCATCATCATGTATAAAAGAAAGGTTGATTAGATTTAAGAGAGAAAAAAAATAGATTCTCACAGATGATGATGGTAGTTTAATGGCCAGAGGAAATGATATTCCAATAGAGGAGCTCATCTCATCTCAGATATTTATCCAATTCGTCAATTTTATTTTTCCCGGGAAAATCTGAGGTTTCCGTTCAACGAGTAATACCACCGAACTATATTAAAAAAAAAACATTGAAAAATCAGGTTTACATAAACGACATGGTGTGTCATTACATTTATCATGAACAACATGCTGTTATATACTCTTTCGGTTCGGTTATGTTAGATAGTTTAATTTTAAATCGGTTTATTCAAATCGCAAAACCACGTCTCTCTGATAAGTGCGTGCGTTAGTTTTGCTCATCTCCGTTCTCTAGTAAATTATTATTCCACAGAGATTCAAATTCTAATCTTTTCAATCCCACAAACTCAAATACGTTGTTCTCTGAAGCTTCTATTTCGTTTCTAGGGTCAGCAAAGCCCAATCTTTAACGTCCTTCATCAAACCCATCAAGATCTTGGTTGAAACTCAAAAGTTAAGAAAATGGTTCCTTAAACATTCAAGATAAGTTTTTTTTTAATCACTAGGTTGCAGTATACTCAGCATCCACGTAAATACATATCTTTACGCTGTTTACTTTTCCATATAGCACAACTTGTGTATCTTTAGCTGTTACGTGTGGTCCATCCAATTCCTTTGTCATATTTAAAAAACTTAATGCTGACTTGTACCCAACCATGAGACAACCAAACTTTGGCTAATACATTCTTTAAACCTGGTCCCTCTTTGCAACTTGTTCATCTACTCTATTCATTGATTAAGTTTTTAACTCACTGATATCAAAAACTAAAGCCATTGTGGGATACTGATTATGTCATTGGCCTTTCAGGATTAACTACCACAGAACTAGTTTAGTTTCTCAAAATATGGAACTTGAACTTTGTTTCTAGAACCTTGATCTTTTTAAGACATAAGTAAACACATAAGTTCCATTGTTGTAGAAACTTTTTAATACATATTTTGCAAGAGGTTTTTTTCAGTAAACTAATCTAATATCTTCTTGGCTCTCTATACACGATGCTTCACATACTTATTAACCAATATATACTAAATAAAGATTACTAATCCCATTAGTTTGATGAGGAAGTGCTTGTAGTTGTTACTTGAGGCGCCTGTTCATCGGTTTTCCTCCTTTTCCGGCATGAATTAACCGGAGCATCATACTTTCCAGCATCCAAAGGAAAGTTAAGCACAGCTTTTCTTCCCCTGAGCTTAAAAGCTGCATAGTCATAAGCTCTTGCAGCATCAACATCACTCTCAAAAGTTCCTAACCAAATCCTGGAACCTTTCTTGGCTGGATCTCGAATCTCTGCTGCAAATTTTCCCCATGGCCTCCTTCTCACGCCTCTGTAGTGTCTTGTCTCTTCTAATCTCTTTGCTTTTTTCCGATTTGAGACAATCTCAGGTGATGTTGTTGTTGTTGTAGTAGATGATGATGATGTTGATGGTTCTGGTTCCATTTGCAGAAACTCTAGAACATATGAATCTGGATCAAGAACAGGTGAACTAGGTTCTAGTTTAGGAACAGTATTAAAAGGTTCTAGAGACCAAAGACCTGAGACAAAAGCAGAATCATCAAAGACAAAATCTTCAATAAAACCATCAGGAATCATCAAGTCTTCAAACATATGTTTCTGTATAACCTCCAAATCAGAGTTGTCTTCAAAAGTTGACATATCTTTTTTACTCTTTTGCAGACAAGTTAAGAAGAAGAGAGATCTGATGGTTGAAGAAAAGTTATGATGATTGTGTTGGCTTATATAAAGAAAAGAATCCAAAACATGTGTGTTGAAGTCATGTGTGAGGTGTCACAAAGTCTCTCTGTAGTTCCTAGTCTTATCCATTTAACATTTATGAAGACAACTTTTAAGATATTTTGTCAGGACTCTTACAACTTGTGCCAACTTGATCTTCTTTACGGTAGTGACTATAACAATTCTTTTTTATAAAATATTTTACAAATTATAAACATAAACACCAAATGTAAATTAAATAAATTTCGATAGAGTTTGTATGTTAATTTAAAAAAAAAAATTGTCATATATAAAATTTTAACTACTGAGACTCAGTTGTTAAATTTTAATTATTTAAAAAGATATTTTGCAGTATTAAAAGATATTTTATTTAGTAACTTTAACCATAAGAGGAGAGACAAATTTATCAAATTGCTTTTCTTGTAGGGTTGTCTTGCTATGATATGATCTTACGCAACTTGATTTTTCTTTGTTTCTATTAAATTCTTGGGGCTCCACAATATATAAACCAAACCTTACCCTCTTGCTTAGTTACTTGACAATTATATTTCTAATTTAATAATAAAGTTAACTAATCTACAACTTTATAATATAATAGTAGTTTTTTTTTTTTTTTTTTTTCCATATTATCNGAATACTTGTCAACTAGCACAATATCATTATACCTCCTCTTGCAACACTTGATACCACGATAAACGAGATCTTGCAACACCCTGAAATTCATTGAAAACTTTTTGCAACTTCTGAGAATTGAACCCCAGACCAGGTGTAGAAGCCATATATCCTTAACCACTAAGCCATAGACCAGGTGTACATATAATAGTAGTTTATGTACATTTTTATGGATACTTTGTAGATAATCTTAGAGGCCAATATCTATTGATTAGTGTGTAATTAACTAATAATTGTGTTTTTCTTGCACACTACTTTTATAGCTTCGATGCTAAATTTTCTTATCCACTTTTGTAATATATTTTGACTATTTGGCAGGTGGAGAGTTTAGGTATGATTTGAAATTAAAATAATATAATTAATGAGAATTTTATTACAATCAATGAATTTATGATAATATAAAAAAATATACAAAAATATATTTCAGAATTTTCAACATCCAAATAGTCTTATAAAAAATTAAGGAATAAAATGATTGGTACTAAAACTATTAATTTGATATTTGCACACTACCGCTATTCTTATATTATACAATAAATAAATAAATTATGAGAGTGACGTAAGTGAAGACGTCATCACCAGTTGACTTTTCCCAAGTTTAAGTAACGGAGATAACGGAGAAGTTGGGAGACGTTGGAGATAACGGAGGAATACTGAAAATCCCATCTCCAGATCCCACATCCCAAAACCCCATCCAACTTGACGGCGTTAAAGGTACTGCTTCAACATCAGCCTCAGTCTCCGTCGTCTCCGGCGTATTACTCTCTACTTCCTCCTGTTTAACCCTAAGTGATGTTTTCTCCTCTTCCACCGGAGAATTCTTAATCCGTTTTCGTTTCCTTAATCCAACGACTCCTTCTTCAAAACAAGTTTCAGACGTAGCCCTAACATCAAGAGGGAAATTTAAGATAGCTTTTCTTCCACGTAACTCAAAAGCCGCTTGGTCATAAGCTCTTGCAGCTTCAATGGCTGTGTCGTAAGTACCAAGCCAAATCCTAGAACCTTTTTTATTCGGATCCCTAATCTCCGCCGCGTATTTTCCCCATGGTCTTCTCCTTACTCCCCTGTAGTGTTTCTCCTCCTCTTCCTTCTTCGTTGAAACCGTTCTTGGGACAGAGAGATTTGGTAAGGGTGGTTTACGTTTGTTTAGAGTCGAGTTTGGTTTAAGTGATTGGTTGTTGATGGTTCTAGGGCTTGGTTCTGAATGAATATTAATTTGATTGGTAATAAGAGATGGGTCAAGTTCAAAGTCTGTGAGAAGGTGTTGGCTAATGAATTCGATGGCTAAAGCTTCTTGTTCAGTTGCCATCTTCACTCCTAGTTAACTTAATATGGTCTTTTGTGGATGTGTGTATGTGTGGAAGTGGGAAGAAGAGTGACGAGAAAATATGAAAATATATAGTGGCGAAAGTTTTGAAGGAAAGAGAGGGTTCGAGGGAGTTTCGTGGACAGGACCGAGAAGGATCATACTAGCTTGTGTTGTTTGGTGTTTATGACTTCTGACCTATTCTCTTTATCTTTTAGATTTCGACTTTTGTTTTGTTTCATCTTTTGTCTTATTCCACTACATGGACTATTTATTATTTATTATTTTAAAGTACTAATCAAGTTATCATGATGACTTCTTTTAGAAATTTAGAAATATGACTTTCAAAAATTTGTGAGATTATTATTTAAGTGAAGTTTGATTAAGATGTATTAGAAATTTAAGGAGTTTAATGTAGTCGAGAAACCTATCTATTTTTTAAACATTTTTCTAATTCAAAAGTCTAAAGGAAATGATATTTTGAAAATTATAGTATATGAATAGAATTGTACAAGGTTAATCTATAGCTTTTGCGGCTGGTTAAGAGTTTAGTATTTTGACAATATAAATTATTTTTATGTTAGACATAACTAAAAATTCATTAAAAATCAACAAATAATAAGGAACTTAAATTTAAAAAAATCCTGAGTAATTGTCCTCTTCCTAATTCATATTGCTCTGCCGATGTATACACCTATTTTTATTAAAAATGTGGTAGTTAGATAAAATGATTAATAGTAAATATGGTGTATGTAAAACTATCTATATGAATTCTTATAATGTAAAATTGTAGATAAAATTATATATTATGAAATGGTCTGTAAAAAAAAGAAAATAAATGGTCAGTAAAATTATTCAGCATATTTTGAAATAATGGAAAAGAAATGAAGTTGAATTGTCTGACCAGAACATGACTAAAGAGAGCGACCAGTGGTCAAAGCCAACTGCCACGGGCTACTGAAGTACTGAATTTGATATTAATTATTTCGTTGGATCCACGAAGCAGCTTAACACTTCAACTTGCCAAAAATTCTCATTATTTTAATACCAATCGATAAAAATGTTTGACCTTTTTCCCAAAATTCTAAAATATCAATTCATAGAAGTTAGGGATTAAATCTTTTAAAGTTGAATAGTTTCTCGAATATGTGAAAGGACGGGATATTCTGAAGATTTAACTATTAATTAAGCTACCAGTTATAAATATAATTTTAGGATTTTAAAAAGAAATTATTTAGAGATAAGCTTCTTAAAGTTTGAGATAATTTAATCGATATAAAACATTTTATATGTGTTGGAACAAGATTAAGATAAATTTGTATGTAACTAAAAGTTATTTAATATTAATAAAAATTATTTAATACTATTAATAATTTTATTAACAATTTTGTGCTATTTTTATAAATATAATTGTTGAATTATAACATATGAGCTTTTGAAAAAAAAAAGTATCGATTTATAACATAGGTTATAGAATTTTATAGAAATAATATCCAATGATAAAACTAAGTTTTAAAAACTACGAATTAGTTTGATTATATTCAAGAATATGTCTACAATCTTCTATATGCAACCATCTCCCATTATTTTTTGTTATATTTTTTTATTTATAGTTTTATAATATTCAAGATTAAGATTCTATAAACTTTAAAACTTTTTTAAAATTTATAACATAATTTCAAGCAATAGACTAAAATTTATCGATATGGCTCTAATTACCAAGCTTAAAAACTGGATTTGATAATGAGAATAAAAGTTTTTGAAGGGATTAAATAAAATTTGAAGAATAGTATACTTGAGTTTTACAAAAAATGGCATAATTTTTGAGTTTACAAAAAAATAATAATAAACGAACGAGGCAAAAAAGATGTGAAGTTGTGAACCAAAAAAATAAAAATAAATAAACTTAGCGTGACGTAGAGCAATTTCACTCACAAAGGTGTCAGTTGCATGCACGAACAACACTCACTTCAGACAAGTGTCATACACAATAGACCCCACCACTATCTAGTCTACTCTCCAAACGACCAAAATTGGACCCAACCAAACTCTTCAGTTTCGTAACACAAATTTCTTTTACTGCCAGAGCCCAGATGCATTTCCTCGGCACGAAAGACAAAGCTCCTCTTTATGTTGGTATAACCGCCGTATCCCTCATGATCCTCACCGGTTTAACACTTACGGGTATGGCATTGGCGTTAACCGTTATGATACCCATTTTTGTAGTTCTTAGTCCGATTCTTGTACCGGCGGTTATCACCTCGAGTTTCTTGGCCACGGGGTTCTTAGCTTCTGGTAGCCTTGGAGCATCGGGGATAACCCTCATCGTCTGGCTTTACAAGTAATTAATTAAGTAATCAATATTTTTATTTTTTTTACCCTGAAATTTTTTTCCATTAATTAACTCTTCTAAGGCTTTGATTAATAGCATTTGCAGTTACATGAAAAAAAACATTTGCGGTCGTACATTATTATATATACGTGAACATGTTCATAGTATATCACATTTTATTTTGTAATGTTTGTAAACTTAGGAAAGAAGAGCATTCCAGATATAATCTGCATGTGCGAAGTGTTAGGTCTGAGGGTACTAGCAAACTGGCAGGAGGTAGCAAGCTGCCGGAAAGAGTTAAGTTGTCGAAGAAAGACAAGCCACCGGAAAGAGATAAGCAAGCGGAAGAAACTAAGCCACCGGTAAGAGATAAGCCATTGGGAGAAGACAAGTCATTGGAAAAAGACAAGCCTCAGGAGGTAGATAAGTTGGTGGAGGAAAATAAGCCGCCGGAAGAAGATAAGCCACTGGAGGAAGAAGATAAGGCCATACGAGGAGCCAAACAGGCATCAATCCCTGAGATATCGAAGGTACTATATTACTGATGTTTAAGTTATATTCATTTAAGAATCAATAAGTATAATTTTGGTTAATTTGATTCTTTAATTTTGCTTTTTTTTTTGTAATGGTAGGTTTTATCGGTGGAGCAAAACTCAATAAGCCCTAACTATAGTGCTCCAAGTACCTTTACTAAAAGATCTCATCAAATTTTATTAGCCAACGATTCTTCTATTTTTATGAAAGAATACCAAAAAGTTCCTCGTGTAGGAGCTTTTGCATTTAAACATTTTACTTCTCGTGACAAAAAATAAATAAACCATAACCATAAACATCAAGAGTTACTCGTATTTCGAATTCAACATGAAAATGGATATATATGATCCATGTAACAACCTTACCATTAGTTACGATTAACATAACAGATTTGAGAATTGTACACATGTGAACTGTTATTAGATAACACAACAGACTTTAGAAACAAAAGTCTTTAACTTCTTCAACTTACGTACGTTTTTTTTTTATTTTTCTTAAAAACAAAAGTATATCATAAGTTAATTGTGTAAATAAAAAAATAAATATATACTTTGAAGTTCATTATAAATTCAATACTTTTTTGCACTGAAATTTTATTTTCTTGTTCATATATATTTGAGAGATTTAAGCTAAACTTTGATATGTGCAAATTCCTTTTCGATATAATAATATATGTAATTTTTCTTGAGTGAAAAAAAAATATATTCTCTGATTTACCGAAAGGAATTTGCTTTTATATAAAAGTTACACCAATTAAGATTAGGATAGCTATGAGTTAATATTACGATAGATATTGATTAAATATTAATGGATAGGATATAAAAATAAACATAAGATTAGGATAGATATGAGTTAATATTACGATAGATATTAATTTAAAATTGGATAGGGTATAAAAATAAACAAATATTAAATATTTCAGCTATATATCCAGAATTAATATTCCAGTAATTGTTTAGCTGGAAAACAATCTAACGGCTCAAATCTTCATGAATCCTATCTTAAGAAAATCTCAACCGTTAACTGTATGATCTTTAGATGATTTGTCTGGATTTTTTTCCTTAAGTTTTTTAAAAACTTCCAAATAAAAGAAGATAAATATAAACGTTTTAAGGAAAAAAAAATGTAAAAACAGCTAATGCATATCCTAGATAATATCTATTAATTATTCAGAGATATTAAGATATCTATATAAACAAGGTGATTGTGAGATTCATTATTGAAACAAAAACCCTCAGAGAGAAATAGAGATGGTGAAGGAGACGGCAACGGTTGCGAAGACGTGTTCATTATGTGGCCATAATGGTCATAACGCACGGACTTGTGATCTTAACGGCGTTACTAAGCAAAGCATAAAACTGTTCGGCGTTAACATATCTACTGAGCCTGAGGTAACGACGTTAAGGAAGAGTCTCAGTTTGGGTAACCTTGATTCACTTCTCGCTAACGAAGATATTAACGGTAACGGTGACGGTGACGGTGATCATCCTATTGCCACCGTTGATGATGATACTGGTTATCACTCCGATGGTCAAATACATTCCAAAAAGAGGAAGAAGACTGGTCATGAAATTAAAAAGGGTAATTTTGTAATCTTGATCGATAATTTAATTTAATGAAATTTTAATAATATTTTTAAATTAAAAAATAGGGAAGCCATGGACGGAAGAAGAACATCGGAATTTTTTAATCGGTTTAAATAATCTTGGAAGAGGAGATTGGAGAGGTATTGCAAAGGATTACGTTACGACAAGAACACCAACACAAGTCGCAAGTCATGCTCAGAAATATTTCGTTAGGTTAAACAATAACGACAAGAGAAAAAGACGTGCTAGTCTCTTTGACATCTGTCTCGATGATCAGGTTTGCCTTGTTTCTCAAGTAATCTATTAATCTAAGTTGATTTTTTAGGGTTTTAAATTTTGGGTTGTTGATTGAACAGAAGGATAAAGAGGCGAACTCTCAACAAGTTGCATCTAAGGCTCAATCTAAAAAACCAATAACCTTATCTCAAGAACCTGTGGTACAAGGTCAAACTCATACCGAGATTTCAAACCGGTTTCAGAATTTATCAATGGAGTATATGCCAATATACCAAACCGTACCACCTTACTATAACTTTCCACCTTTTATGTTCCATCCAATGTACTACGCTAATCTTGAACCGGTTAGGTTTATTCACCCTTCCGGTATACCTATACCAAGGCATATACCGATTGGTATACCTCAATCTCAGTCGAATGAAGCTTCTAATGTGACAAAGAGAGATGGTTTGGAACTTGATATCGGTGTGCCGCCACCTCCACAAGCTACCGGAGCAACCGA
>KE157667.1:214298-249294 GCA_000411055.1 Leavenworthia alabamica
ATGAAATTGCATTTTCTTTTATTAAAGCATAATATTATACATTTGGTTGAGTTTTATTTGAATATATATCTCTATATTCAAGTTTTGTCAATCGGTTTATGTACAATTTTCTTTTCAGATTAGATTGAATAAAAATATAATATTGGATTTAAATCTAGTTGTTCCTTTATTAACCAAAAATAAAAATCATAGCTTATGTTATAATAAAATTCATCCAAAAAGAATATGGTTAGCAATAATCAACTAGTAAAAACCTTTGATCAGTTTCCTTGAAGCTCGTCTGGTCCGAGCAGCATTGTTTGTGAGGATTGGTTTCTCTGAATCTCCGAGTTCTAAGGTGGCTCCCAAGAAACCAGTCTGAGTTCCATCGCTGTCGTTGTCGATGTCTCCTTCTATCGTCAATCCTTCAATCCTAGCTGCAATTGATTCTTCTCTCATTCCAACATCCACATCTACAAAATTTGATTTTTGTTTATTTTTCGGTTATGTAATATAGTCCCGGTTAGGTACAGACCATTTCAGATATTATAGCTTTCAGTAAATCACATTACGCAAAAACTAAAAAAAAATATCATAATAATAATAATAATAATATCCAATTTGAACCCATGGTTAACCATCAAATGATTATGATGGGGGTTGTGATCATGACCGGCTCTGATTGGTTTGGCATATAACCGGAGTTGGTATGATCAACACAAGTATGGTTTAGGCTCAAAAACCGTATGTGCATGAATAGATTACTTGGATTTGAAAAAAGCCAAAGGACAAGAGCGCATGCAAGAAGGACAAAAGGAATGATGTGGATAGCGTTTTCTGCAAACTTGGCACGTGACTTATCCTTTTTAACCATCTCCTCAGTTTGATTATTGTAGGATAATGGTTCCTCCTCATCGAGAGGACCAACCACCGAGCCCATCCATAATCCCTTAGGCGGTGCTGATGAGTAGTCTTCAGACACTCGGTTCCAGCTTGCGGATCTATACATTTTGATTTATTTTTTGTTATAACTGTGTTTTAAAACTCTATAAGAAAACACGTTTTGTAAGATGTCGATTGTTTTGTTACATTTTATAATTTATTCACATTTTTTTTCTTAAGTTTCCTGATTTGATTGCGAATTTAGAGCCTATGGTTTTGGTACATTTGGTTCGACCTCAAGACTTTGTCAAATCGTTCAATGGAATCTTTTTCCTATTTCTATGACATTTTACATTTTCTTTTGACCAAAGAAAGATAAAGAAACTATTTTCTATAAAAGAAATTAGAAATAAATTTTGTAATAGCAAAAAAATAAATAAATTTTGTAACAGCATAGTTGAGTAGACATGTATTATTGAGTTATTCATTGAATGTATGGGCCAAATTATATATTTTCTAGGGTGATTAAGCGACGTCGTTTGGTCTCATAACTATCGCTTTTCAAAACGCAAACGCAAACGCAACATAATTTTTGTTCAAAATGTTTCAGTTATCGCTCCGCAGCCTCGGCCGACACTTTCTCCTCTCCATTATTCTCTATTTCTCTATACAAAACATCTCCATGAACATACTTAACAAACTCGGTTTAGGATCCAGTAAACACACCACCATGGATCTATCTCCGATCTCACAGTGTCTCGATGACGACTCTCCAGCGCCGGGAAACCAATATGCTCAATTCGGCGCCGGTTGTTTCTGGAGCGTGGAATTAGCATACCAGAGAGTTCCTGGAGTAACTGAAACCGAAGTCGGTTATTCTCAAGGAATCACTCATAAGCCTGGTTATGAAGATGTTTGTTCAGGTACCACTAATCACTCCGAGGTCGTTCGTGTTGAATATGATCCTAAAGAGTGTACTTATGAATCACTTCTTGATTTATTCTGGTCTAAACATGATCCCACCACTTTGAATCGCCAAGTACGTAACTTTACTCTTCCATGTAGTTTTGATATAATATAAGCTACGTGTTTTGTGATGCTCTGTTCTTGATGATGATTACATCGGTTTAACTGATTAGGGTAATGATGTGGGAACCCAATATCGATCAGGGATATATTTTTACAACCAAGAGCAAGAGAAACTAGCACGTGAATCGCTTGAGCGTCATCAGAAACAAGTGGAGAGGAAGATTGTGACAGAGATTTTACCGGCTAAGAAATTTTACAGAGCAGAGGAACATCACCAGCAATACTTGTCTAAAGGTGGCAGGTTTGGTCTCAAGCAATCTATTGCTAAAGGCTGTAACGAGCCAATCCGTTGCTACGGGTAATAAATCTTGCTTCTACAGTTCTACCTATAAAAGCAGAGGCTAAACTCTATAGTTGCTGTTGTGTAGAGAGATTGCTAAACTCTGTTTAAAAATAAAGAATCTGAGGCTAGTTAAGTAACTTGTCTTGTTCATAGACCTTTGTGTTCAGAACCTTTATGTATATATCGTATTGTTTGGATGAAATAATCGAGACAATGAATCAAGATCAAGAAGAACCAATGGCTGAGATCATGCAAAGTGTGATAACCTGAGCCAGAAACAGAGGATCTCAGGCTTCAATGGATTAACCAAACCTTCCATTTCAATTAGAAGCTATCTCGAAAGGACTACTCATCACAACAAAATATGATTATATTATAGATGCATTGGTGTGGTGTTATCATGTTGTGTGATGTAAACCCTGACATTAGTAATATTTATATAAAGCATAACCAGACAAACAAAGTAAAGTTACACTTATGATGATACCAAACCTAATAATTTTTTAAACACAAAACACTTATGTCTTATACTCCTCCCAAAACCTTTTACTTGGGAGATATTACTAAAACATACTCATGGATGAATCTTACTCCCTTGGCTCAAAGCTGAAACTGTACTATTGGAACCACCACCACTACCACCGCCACCAGACCGGCCATTTCCGCTTCCATAACCATACCCACCACCACGTGCTCCACCACTTCCATATCCATACCCATATCCACTACCTGATCCTGATCCAGATCCATACCCATATCCAGATCCTCTTCCCCATCCTGTAGGTGATCTACCCGAACCTGACCCATAACCCCATCCGGATCCTGGAGAAGAGCCCCAACCCCAGTTGTATTGCCAATTAGGCCCACGGCCCGAGCCACTTTCTCCTTGGTAGTTTTGGCCTGGCATGTTACCCCTTGACCCTGCGAACGGACGAGAAACCGAAGTCTTTGCAGTGATTAAAATGAACAGAACCAACAAGAGAGCTCTGATCATTTTATACCGTTATATTTCTTATTTTAAAATCTTGTTATGAAGTTATTTGTAAGAAAGCTTCTCGCATTATATATAGGCCACACAACATGGAATATTATTGAAATGCAACTATTCGTGACAAGTGCGTTTGATAGTGTGATATGGGCCAGACCCACACTTATATGTATGATCACCATTGAACAACAACAAAAATATCAATGATCACTATGGTTTAGTGCCAAAACAAAAATAATTACTATTGACTATTGTTATAACAATATTGCTAAAAAGGATCCTATGCATTGGAAAGGATATAAAATTTATAACCATATATTAATACATACACTTCTATATGTATTATTACATGAGATTAGTAATTAACTAATCAAATGTTTTTATATTTATATTCTTTATTATATATAGTCGGTACTACAGTATTTAAAAGTCAAATGAAATGATTAAAATTTGACATTACTGAGGTACTTGAGTTTTTTTAGACTAGAAAATATTATCCTTCAAAAACAAATATAAGATGGATCTTAATGTTAATCATACTTATAGCAAATGTTCTAATTACAGTTTTTGATCTGCAAATGCTCATCATCATGACTGCGATTTTAATTACGATAAGAAATAAGAAATACACGCATATAAATATTAACATAATGCATTGAAAATTGTGGATAATCACTAATAAATTTTTTAATAGTCGCGCAACTGCAAAATCCAAAACTATATCAAACAAGAGCAAATTAGTTATACAAGTATTTATAAAAAAAATCAAATAACACATATAATAAACTAGGCAACTAGCATTTTATGGCTATATCATAGAGGTTTATTTTCTAAGAAAAAGCTTATGTATGAGGCGTGCCTTAGTTAATGCAAAGACTTAGGCCACATATTTTGGGGTTTATATTTAATTTTTTTCCCATTTATTATAGTAGGATATATTTTAGTATTATTTTCTTGAATTTAAATTTTTATTTTATTTATTGAAATATAGTATTAATTATTTTATTTGTTACTGAATTCTTTATAAATTATATATATAATATTAAATAAAAATTAAATTATAAAATACTATAGAGCATATTTTTATAGTTTAAGAAATAGTATAAAATTTATTAATAGATTAAAATAATGTTAATTATAATTATATTATAAAATATTGTATTAAACTTTTTGTTTTTATATTGAAAATAATTTTTTTAAAAAAGTTTATGCTTTAAGCTTCTAAAATTTTAGGCACGGCTCTGGGCACAAGCAATACCTCTTGCCCTTATGTCTCTTTTGCAATCACTCTATTTATGCTGTTGAATATATTCATACCATAAGTTTTACACTAATTTTGTTATCATGCATCGATTTAGGTCTATAGTGCAAACACGAAGGTTTTGGCTTCAATAAATATCTAAAGGATCCTTTTTGGAAAATGATAGCAACTTTTAATACATTTTCAACGGTGAAGCGGTCCACACGCACAACTTCTTACGGTGGAGGCAACTACCATATGTTGTGTCTCCTTTTGGATATGATCGAATATTCATGTACTCATCACTAACATAATCTTATATTTTGTTACACAGGCATATATATACATCAATAATACTTACCTAAAAAAAATCTGAAGGCTCTCTCAATCCACTGATGAACAATCCTCTAATAAAATTCAAAATATCTAGAAAATGGATTTAGGTATATGTGATGTTAATTGATCGAATTTTATAGTGGAAAACAAGTTGGCAGAACCGGAGTATTGTCTAATCAATCCATGTAATTATCAACAAAAATGTCTCATGAATTGTGAATATATAAGTTATTTAGAAATATGCAAAACTCATACATATACTTCACATTGCATGATGACATTAGTAAAGCAAAAAGATTGAAAGATAATAATTTTGTTAAATTCATCTAAGAAATAATGAAAGATTTATATTTACAAAATTTAATGCATATTTATTTTAGTTTGAAAAAAATTAGTATACAGTTTTTACAAATCTGAATTTTGAATATTATTTCTCTAATTTTAATAAAATAAATAGTAATTCCTTTTAATACCATCATTTATAGTTTTTGGGACAAAATTACATTAATTTCTTTAATTAGACATAAATACTATTTTTTATTAAAATCATATTTTTAATTTAATGTTTGAGTTGAGTATTTAGTGGTTGAGTTTAATTTTTTATTATTTGGGTTTAATATTTAATGGTTGGGTTTAGTATTTATTGTTTGGGTTTTGTGTAATTTTTTAAAAATAAAATCTAAATTTTAATTTAATTGAATTATTAAATGGTAATTTTGTTTTAAATTAATTTTAATGGTATTTGTGGAAATTAAAGTTAAGTTGGTGGTATTTTTAAAAATTGCTCTAAAATAAATTAGTTTACCTTTATCAGTGCTATTAAAAAGTAAAACTATTCACAAGTTGGCCGACTGTTAACAGTAAGGGCTCTCATGGGATAGGTACCCTAGGTTTATGTATATTGAAAGGGTTTAATACTTGATCATATAATATAATTACAACTTAAAAAAATGCTATTATTAATTATATAAATTAAATTGTTTTATATAATATATAATCTTAAATTTCGATTGGTGCAGAGGTTCTACTATAATGTCTCAATAACATGGACCCTCACTAGTCACTACTATTTACACCCACTTCCTGATCTATAGTCTATTATTAACACACTTAGCATAAAAGCATATAATTTGAATTCATATAAAAGCATTATCACATATGAAGTGCAATAAACGCGTTTCTAACTTTATACTGATGCTAACAAAAACAATTCTACAACTACTATATGAACTCTTATTAATTGCACCACTTAGACTATTGATTGTTATGGTATTGGTCAATAAATTGTTTTTTAATTTTTGATATTATGGTCATTAGATTGTTGTTGTGTATGTTAATATTGTTTATTTTTGTCAAACATGTTATATTTTTTTTTAAAAACATCAAAGGGGAATGGCTAACAAATCCAAGCAAAGATGATGAAAACTTACAAAAAAACAAAGGCAAATTGCGAGTACAACTGTACAAGTTGAACGAGGTAACTACAACTCGTGAAAAAATGATCCATTTGATTTGGACTTAGTTGGGCCGTAATATCAAGCAGGCCTTTTAGTTCAAAAAAAATGTTTATAAACCAACCAAAATGTTAATTTTGTTTTATTATTCTGTTGGTCAACTGCACAATCCATTTAACATTTTAATTTAATGGAATTTGTTATGACCATATGTGAGTAATTTAATTTTTTGGTTGGACTGTTTAGGTTTTTCAGGTCACACATGTATTAATTATTATAGTAGAATGATTTTAAAATACAATTCTATTTCATAACAAAAACAATTGGAGATTTTGTTTCACACTTTTTTTGTTCGGTCAGAAATAAGTAGTGAAAAATGTATTAATAACATTTTAGCACTTAAAAATATAAATCAACCTGACAAAAAAAAAAAAATATTCATTAATTATCCAATAAAAAAAGTCCACAAGTAAAGAGAAAAAAATCTGACACCACAAATTTTCTCAAAATAAATTTTAGTGATATATTTATTTATATTTAAACCAACCAAAAAGACAAATGTTGAAATAAAAAAAATAAAAGAACCAATCTAAACTAGCCACGTATAAACTTGTCAAACAGTTAAGCAAAGTCTCGATTTCTCAATTCTCTCAGAACACACACACACATTTAACATCAGACATGCAAATTGATTAACTGATCTGGTGTTACAGATTTGGTAAAGATGTCATGTATTGGTAGGATTTTATCAGTTTCCTACCCACCGGATCCGTACAATTCACGATTCTCAGAGTATACTAAGCTCTCTTCACTACGACGAAATCGGACATTGAGATGGCGGCGGCGCTTCACGGCGTTGCAACCTGAACCTTCCTCAGACTCTGAATCTGCTTCCAGGTAATCAGATTAAAATGATGACTAAACTTTAAATCCTTTAAAAAAATTGCATAGATTTAATTTTTTTTTGTTGGGTTACATTTGTGAAGCTTTTGTATAATAGAAGGACCTGAAACAGTACAAGACTTTGCTAAAATGCAATTACAAGAGATTCAAGATAATATTAGAAGCCGACGAAACAAGATCTTCTTACACATGGAAGAAGTACATATAACTTTTTTTTTAACTCATTGAATCTGTTTTATTTTTATCAAATGAAAATATATATATAGGTACGTAGACTAAGAATACAACAACGGATCAGAAACAAAGAGCTTGGGATTATAAACGAAGAACAAGAACATGACTTACCTAATTTTCCATCTTTTATTCCATTCTTACCTCCATTGGTTAGCTAGTTTCCATTTTTAGAGTTTTATGTATTTATTTTAATTTAAATCATATATTATATACATTTTTGATTACAGACTGCTGCGAATTTGAAAATCTATTATGCAACTTGTTTTTCACTCATCATGGGGATTATACTCTTTGGTGGCCTAATAGCTCCTTCTGTTAAGTGTTTTTTTTTTCATTACTTTTCAAGATTGGCTTTTGTGACTCTGTCTAATATTATAAAGTTTTCATTTTTGTAACCATGGCAGCTAGAGTTGAAGCTAGGTATAGGAGGCACATCATATGCAGATTTCATTCAAAGCCTTCATTTACCTATGCAATTAAGGTTTTAAATACTCTTTACTTCTTTTGTGTTTTTATTTCAACTTATGATTGATTTTCACATATCTCTTGAAAAGATTGTGTTAACTTGAATGACAGTCAAGTAGATCCGATCGTAGCATCGTTTTCTGGTGGAGCTGTTGGTGTGATCTCGGCTTTGATGGTTGTTGAAGTCAACAATGTAAAGCAACAAGAACATAAGAGATGCAAATATTGTTTAGGAACTGGTATAGTTATGATTATTTCTTCTTGTTCATGTTTTCAAAGATTGTAATAGATTTAGAAGCAAATTAATCACCATTTGTTACATAAACATAGGGTATCTAGCTTGTGCTCGTTGCGCTAGTACAGGTGCTCTTGTCTTAACTGAACCAGTCTCATCTATTGCTGGTGGTAACCATTCTATGTCACAGCCCAAAACCGAAAGATGTTCAAACTGTTCAGGTGCTGGGAAGGTAAAAAACTAAAAGCCTAAAAAACCGAAAACCTTAAGATGTGGATGCTAAGTTTGATGTGTTTGATGTTCAGGTGATGTGTCCGACATGTCTTTGCACAGGAATGGCTATGGCGAGTGAGCACGATCCTCGGATCGATCCATTTGATTGAATCTACAACACATTCAACATCTCTTTACAATATTGTTCTGTCACTGTAGCTAAAACTTGGTATGTACTGATGAATAATTAAAAGTGCATCCTTTGATCTGTATATATTACAAACAAAATGAAGTTTATAATAACAATAAAGCCAATAAGCAATACTGTAATCAGATAAACCAATGACTCGAAACCGGTATGTTGTTGAAGTCTTGTGACATGAAACGGCACGTATTGTTTACATGCTCTGTTTCTCAAGAACTAGGGAATATGAGAAGAGTTAAGATTTTAGACCTAGTACAACAAATATTTTTTTCTAAAACATCAAACAAAAGTAATCATATATAAAGATTTTTATTACTATTAGAAGGGAAACACACTAGACAACAAGCTCTTCAGAAAATTACAAAATCAGAAAATTGCAACTATAAAAGTTACATATATATTTTCTTTAAAATAAAGTAATTTAAATATGAAATGGTTGATAGTAATTAAGATTATAAAGAGGGAGGAGGGAGGAGCCAAGTAGATCCTTGGATATAGGCTATATTGTTATTATGTTTTCCAAATAAAAATACAACTATGTAATATTTTCTATTATGTATGTCAAAATATTATTTATGTTACGTATAAAATTACAAAAATATGGCCTTTAATATTACAAAAAAAAATTGGAGGCCTAACACTATTACTTGCACACCTCTGTCTCTAGTGCCGTAGGTCCACCATGACAGTCAACACTAAAGAAATTTATCTATACAAGTTGCATGAAAAATATTAACATGGTGATTGGTAAGTTTTTGTGTGTCTTTAACCCAAAAAAAGAGAAACCATATAACTAAAAATAACTTTTAAGACAATGAAATAAAAGCTTGAGCAGTTCTAGCAACTTTGATGAAAACATCTTCAAGAGTTGTGTCGGCTAGTCCCCAAGCAAAGACTGTGAAGTTGGATTTAGCCTTTTCAACAGCGCGAAAAACCTCAGCAATCCGAACTTCTTCCTTTGGCAGCTCAAATTTCTGTGTACCAGCAAGATGATATATCTTCTTGGCATTGGGAGAGAAGGATTCAACCAATCTCTCTACTTCTTCCTCATGATCTGAAGATGTTGTCATTGTGAAAACATATGATCCACCATATCTGCTCTTTAGCTCCTTGGAGTTTCCTACGCATTGTAAGCCTCCGTCTACAAAAATCCCTAATCTATCGCATAAAAACTCGGCTTCTTCCATCGAGTGAGCTGAAAATGTAGATCTTAACATTAAGATTTAAGTAAATTTTAGTCACATTTCTAGAAGTTGAGAAACTAATAAATACTTGTGAGAATTATTGCTGTGTTTTGTTTTGCACGCTTGATCACATTCCATAAGTTCTTCCTTGAAGCTGGATCAAGTCCTGTGCTTGGCTCATCCAAATAAACCACCTATTTTATAGACCTTAGGTTTGTTAATAACTAACTTGAACCATTACAAGACAAAATCATATAATTAACTAAACGAGAATTGTTGAAGCAATATCAGAGTTACTCTATTGGTTAAGGGTTTGTGCCTTCTACACTAGGTCTGTAATTCGATTTTTAAAAGTTATAAAAAAATTCAATGAATTGCACAGTGTTGTAAGATGTCGTTTATCGTGGTATCAGATATTGCAAACGTACCTTAGGTTTCCCAATAAGCGATATGGCTACACTAAGCCGTCTTTTCATACCTCCACTGTAGTTACCAGCAGGTTTGTCGCCAACTCCTCCATCAAAAAGGCTTACACCTTTGAGAGATTCATTCACAGCCTTGAAATGATCATATATCCATGAATTATTATTGTCTTCAAGAATAACAACATATAAAATAAAATTAATAAGGTGATAAACATATATACTAGCGTTAGATCAGAGCCCTTGATATTTTTTAGTCTCCCATAAAAGAGAAGATGTTCCCTTCCTGTTAGTGTCTCCCAAAGCAAACTGAAACCAAGAGAAAATAACATTAAAAAAAAACTAAGTAATTCCTTATTTCTTGGTAATGGAAACAAATACAAAAAAAAAAAAAATTTATAGAGTGTTTACTCATGCTGTGGGCATACACCCATGCTTGTGTATACTTTGTTCATCTCTGTGCATATATCCAAACCATGAATTAAGGCTGTTCCAGATGAAGGTTTGAGGAGCCCTGTCATCTAAGGAAAGCAAAAGAAAATACCATATGAGATTACAAAATTAGACACTCTCAAATGTTCTTTAGCTAAAACTCACCATACTAATGAAGGATGTTTTTCCAGCGCCATTAGGTCCAAGCATGCCAAAGCATTCTCCTGAAGGTACACTTAGATGTAAACCTCTTACTGCCATTTTTGGTGGGTTACCATCTCTACCTGGATATATCTTTTTCAAGTTGTCACATAAGATTGCATGCCCTGTGCCACCTTCATTCCTCAGTTGTTGAACCTTTTCCCTCTGATATAGTTTATCATAAGGGTTTTGAAATCAAAGAAACATGGAAAGACAAGGCACAACAAGAAAGAAGAAGCCATTGACTTCTTTCATATATACCTCCATATTGACATCTAGTTTATCTTGATCCATATCTATGGAGACCTTTTTAGAATCCATCCTCTTCACAGTAGGTTTCCTTGGTAAGGAAGAAGGTTTATTGAGAACGTTCTCCAAGAAAAATAAAGGGTGCTTTCCGGATGTGGAAACCTGATCGATATAGTAGGCTACAATGAGAGCTACAAACCATTCTATTGACATGACGCAAAAAACTTCACCCATTCCACTATCACTAAGATCATGCCACTTAATTCCAGTTCCTCTAGAGGCATATTGAGAGAACTCATACAATCCGCGGTATAGAGAAAACCCGGGATACAACTCCATTGCAACAATCCATGCTTCTGTAATGGTATACTAAGTTAGTTGTTATAGATATGAGCATTTTTGTTTTCGAAGTTCTTGACTTACCGGGGAATGATGGAGTTTCTATCATCTTTTGGAAGAGAAAGCTTCCCAAGAGTCCAGTTCCATACACCATTATGTAAGCAACAACTACAAAACAGAGAGACCATTCATATTTCAACTCTTAACATGTTCTTGAACAGATTCAAGAAATATGATGGTTAGTACCTGTTACAGTCTTAACTTTTGAGAATATGGAAGAAATTAGAAAGGCTATGGCGATTTGGAGATTTAAGTAGATAAAATAGAAAACAAACTGGATGCTATAGTCATTAAGCCGGAAGTACTTGAGTCCTATAACAGACCCAAAGCTCACCAAAGAAGTAACATACAACATAGATATAGCAAGAAAGTAAACATATGAAATCATCCAATATGGACCATCTCCTAACCCATGCATTTTCATTATAATTCTTAGACGCTCTTGTTTCTCATACACCAATGATGTCAAGATCACCTGCAAGATCATACAATAGGATGAATGTTGAGTAATTGTAATGGCTTAAAGCATTCTAATACTGTATGAGAACTTACTGGGAACAAAAGAAGAACAACCCAAGTGAAAAAAAGTGGACCAAGCAAGGATGCAATGTCTTGATTGTTTTTAGTTGCTTGTTTAGGAACTTCTTTGACAAAGTCGAATAATATCTTTGTCCCAGGATCTTTCATAAACTTAAGGTAAGCATTTGATATCTGTAGTTTTACAAGAAGATAGATATGTAATGGACCAAGATTCAACAATGAAGTATTATGTTATGAGAGTACATAATTAGTGTAATTTTCTTACCAGATTGATAGACCGGGGAACTCTAACCAGCTTTTTAGATTGGCCTGAAAACTCATCGTTGTAGGTTGCGTTATACCAAATTGTCACATTGAAGTTTGTCTTATCCGTACTCAAGAGATCGTAGGCTAAAGGCAAGAATCAAGTGGATACTAATCATATATATATATACAATTTATATAGAAATGGTAAAAATCTTAACCAACCTGCAGCGATCTCATTTCCCATCCCTGCAGGGTTACCTCTCCAGCTACCCTTAAAAAGCTCATCATTGACCTCTTTATAGTTATTTCTCCATAGACATAACCCTTGAACACACTTCACCTCTAGGACATATAGACACAAACCACTAAGTTAATCATCAAAGTGAAAAACCATCAAGAGCCAAGTCAAAAATACCTGTCTTAGTTTCTCCTAGCAAGAGTGGTGGCCATGTAGAGTTAGCAGTGCATTGAGATTGGATAGTGTAGATGGGAATTTCCGAGTCAATCCCTGGATCTGTATAACTATCAGCCCCAGCTCCTTCTGTTGAGCCCTGAAAGAAATAATCTCTTGAGTAAAAGTAAGGTAAGAGAGATATAAAAGAATCCTACATTGCACTCAGAGACATACCAAGATGTTATTAGCTAAAGAAGGCAAAAGATCTGAAGAATTAACAGCAAAAGAATTGCTGAAGAGATCAGAGGATAATGTTTTTCCAATAGGTTGTTTATCTCCAGTGAAAAGTATTGTAACAGGACAAGATCCTGTTACTCTACAAGACTTGTCAGGAAGGTCTTTGTAGGGTAAAAAATCTGTCTTAACGGAACGGAGTTCATTTTCTGGAAGCTGTAATAACTGAGGCAATGAAGGAGGGTTTGGGATGGGACAGTTACTACCAGGCATAGGAGTTTTGCTGTTACAGTTAGAGAGATTAGCGAGACTCTTCATTAAGGAATCAAGAACGTGTTGAATCGCTAGAAGAATTAAACAGAGGAAGAGTGGAACCAAGATGAGTCGAACATTAGTCCATATGTGTTTCCTCTGCATTGTAAAGTTTTGTTCATTGTTAACATTAACACACAACAGCTATAAACGGAAACGTTACATGGAAATATACCTGATAGGTTAAGTTCTTCCTAAGTAATGCATTGGCCTGCGTCCCGAAACTTGCCGGACTAGGATCCACCATTGATGAAGAACAAAAAAAAAAAAAAAAAAAAANTTTCTTCTTATAAATTTAAAATTTTTTTAGAGTCTAATTTTACACATTTCTTTCAAGCTGGGGATGAGATTAGTCAACCCTTAAAAATTGGAAAGAACTTGGTCTTCAACCTCATTTTTTTCTATACATTTCTTTCTTTTCCGTTTGGTAAATAACATTATTCCTAATTATGTTCGTGCTACTCGGTTTTCTTCTGAGATTATATATATACCAACAGAGAAACTGACGTTTCTGCGTATACCGGAACCTAGAAAACTGTAATAATTGCGTTATTTAGATTCAAACCTTTATGTTTCTTGGTAGACACGTTACCTTACTAACCAATGTTAATATTTCTCAAGAAACCTATATCTATTGTTTTCAACTTCATTGTAATACACATTCTTAAATATGTTTGAATAAGAACATCTTAATCTATTCTTATTCCACCATATAAACCAAAAAGAACACATGTATATCCCAAACCTTCCCAAGAAGGGACTATTAATTGGTAGGTTCATAATCAATCACACTACCCCGAACTAGTCTCTGTCCACGTCCTAATACTAGTGCTGATGGTTCATATACGACCCGAACATTATCTGGGATCCGCATTTCTTGTGAGTATCCAGAGATGCACATTGATCCAGACTCATCTTGTTGCCAATACACTTCCACCATTATTCCTCTAGGGTTCTCTGCGTTTTCTGTTCCAGGGATTCCTACAAATCTTGCTCCCACAGGTATCTATACACATTGAGGTTTGTCTCCATTAACCATTACTTCATTTCTACATGTGAAATTAATATATTTCATCGATGTTTTAGCTTTACCTCGACTGAAAGGCCTGATTCTAACTCAAGTGTGACCATGGTTCCTTCAACCGTTGCACTTTCTAGTTCAGCTTGTCTAGCAATGTTAAGAAACACTTCTTCAAGAGTCGCAAGACCTAGTTGGATGTCTGAGATACCAAACTCATCTTCTCTATCTTGTAGCTCCGCGAAAAACCCCTATAAGCAAAATAAGTCATTCATCTGATCAAGAACTAAGAGATTACTTATTAAAGCTTTGTAGATGGTTACCGTCAAAAGTTTTTCTTTGTCATGAGGGATAACAAATGTCATGAAAGCTTTGTTTTCTTCTGTTGGCTCAACTTTCAGATACTGCAAAAATATTGTTCCAGGCTTAGAGACACTAGATTATGAGCTAACTAAACTTGAATGTACATACCTCTTTGAAGAATCTTTTCAATGGCTCTGGTGAAGTTCTAGCACCGTCATTTTTGTTCTCTGAGAAGCTAACGGTAGTAACAAAACCTGTACCAAAGCGGGATTTTAACCTGATTGAGGTTCCAATACAGCGGAGCCTACCTTTAGCCATGATCCCTATTCGGTCACCTAAAATATCAGCTTCCTCCATAGAATGTGTAGTTAGTATGATGGCACGACCTTTCTTGGATTCTTGTATAATGTCCCACACATGTCTCCTAGTGATAGGGTCCATACCAGTAGTCTACAAACCACATAAGCATAACTAAGATGATATGTGTGTATATGTAAAGAGGAATGTAATAAGTTATACAGACCGGTTCATCGAGAAAAACTAGCTTGGGATCACCAATGAGTGCTATTGCAACACTGAGTCTACGTTTCATTCCACCACTGTAACTTCCTGCTCTAATTTTTGCTGCTCCTGTTAGCTTTACATCTGCAAGTAACTTCTCTGCAACCTGTAAAATGGAACAAAGTTTTATAAAATACAGGAAAAGTAAAAATTTATATTATTCAGGTGACATACCGATTTGATCGATGCTGGTGGCAACCCTTTGATGCTAGCAAAGAGATGAAGGTGCTCTTCACTAGACAATGCCTCCCAAAGAATATCAAACTGTAACAAAGAGTGAAAAAGACTTCAAAACCATTTCAAACATAACAATTAGATTCTGGTTTTGTCTGAGAACAATGAAGGAAGAAACTGACTCTACCTGAGGACAAACACCTATCATTTTACGAATATTGGACATACCAACAGAGCTTCTGATAGAATTTCCATAAATTATGGCTGTTTAAGTCAATCAAATAGATCTTATTAGAATGATTAACATAAGCAAAAAGGTAAGTTAGGTAAGCTCTTCTTACCATCTCCACCAGTAACTGGATTTATACCAGTCAGACAACTAATAATAGTTGTTTTCCCTGCGCCATTAGGTCCGAGAAGACAAAACAGTTGATCTTTTGCAATATTCATCCACAAACCCTGAATATTTTTAACTAATAAGTACACATTAATCTCATGTTCTCTAGGAACAACTTTGGCTAAGAGCATACTCTATTATTACCTTAACAGCATGAAAGGGAGCTGTTTTTTTACATTTGCAGCATCCAAGCTTTGTTGTCCCAGGATATGTCTTTGTAAGACCATGTATCTGAACTACAATGTTAGGATCAACTATTCTATCAAGAGCTTGTTGTTTAACTAAAATCTCCTCTTCAACCACATCTTCATCGTCTGGGGTAACATGCTCTAAATGTGGAACTGAACCAATACAGCTACAAATACTCCCTTCTGTAAAGTATAGAACTTGCATAAGTTATCGAAAAAACACATTTATTAGTTCAATAGAGAAGATACCTTTTAGTTTGTTGCCTTCTTTACCAGTCCAATAACTAGGTTTTAGAAAGTAGAAGAGCGATTTTCTCACACCGGATATATTGGGAATTATGTTGTCAAAGTAAATAGCTAATACAAACCAAAATACGAATGTCCCTGTGAGCCATATGTAGATTTTATTCTGCCAACAAATTTCATTTTGTTAGATAATAATAGATCAAATCTATCTAAGAGTAGTTGACATACAATTGTAATAACGCAAGTGGTTTCGCCGACTTCACAATTTGCTCTTTCACTCCAACTAATTCCATAAGTTCCAGGAGTTGAAGTTGCTTGAAGAAGCACGATTAGACCTGCAGTAAAGGTATTCGGTGGAAAGAGTGACCAAATCACATGACGAGCAATCGAATGTGAGCTTGTATAAGGGAATCCAGTAGATGTCACAATCTGCAATTAGAAAGTATAATAAACAAGAATCCAAGAACCAATATTCCAGCAACTAGTATGTTAGCAAGAGAGACCAAACCTGTGTTATAAAACCAATCAAAAACACAAGGAACCCAACAGTTGTTGCTGAAGATGACTTCTTAATGAAAGCCGATAGCGCAAATGCTAGGCTAATCTAGAAACACAAATAATATATATAACTTAACAAAATAGAGTATCAAGAACACATAATAAAGAATGAGTTTTTTTTTCCTTACCATATTAAACTGAAAAAGCAAGAACAGTAAGAACACAACAGCAAAACTGTTGTTCAAGAAAAAATCAAACTGAAACATCATTCCAAATAGGACTAAGGAGAGTGAGGAAACAAATGTAAGGATTCCTTCCCATAACAGCCATGATAACCAATAAGCAGAATCATATACGCCCATCATTGTCATTGCCTGTTACACCAACCAAAAACATATTGAATAATCACTATACACAATGGTTAACAAATAAAGAAGAGATTGTAATAAAAACCTGGCGAAGTTTGAGTTCTTTCTCTGTAACCACAGAGCCGAGTTGAAGAACAAAACCAAACATGGAGAAAGCAAGAAAGAACACTGGTCCCATAAGATAGAATGCAGAAATTGTTTCACTTTTATCAATAGCTGGACGTGCAAATTCTTTAAAACCAAAACTCCAACCAAACTTTGGATCTGGAAAATGTATTATAACCAGCCACATACATTACATTAACATAAACACACATTCAACAAAATTTCAAGAATATACCTCCAATTAAAGATCTTGCTATTTCACGCTCAGCAGCAATTTGTAGAGGAACAAGAAACTTAAACGTTGGATCTTCAACACGACCACGTTTTGTCTCTGATGATGAATTTGTTTGAATTCCATAGCTAATAATTGTTGCATTTTTCTCCATGAAATGTAAAGCTCCTGGAGCTTGTAAAGGATGTGACATAAACCATGTATCTACTTCCTCTGGTTTTTTAAATGATATAACCTAAATAGACCATAACTATTTAATTTTTACACATTTGGCTTAAAATTTTATTTTATTTAAAATTAAACCCTAACCTTATTGATTGGAATTGGTCGACCAGGATTATTTGCCATAATTGCAGAGACAATGTTACTCACTTGAAGACTCTGATTCCCACTCCACACGAAGTCATAGCATGGACGTCTCACGAAGAACTTATCCTCACATGATGGAATTGAAAGTGAAACTAATGCCTTAGGATCTGTGATGTTTCTGTGGACAGTTGAGATTATATCTTCTACCTTCGTTGATTCTTCTATACAGAAGATGAGAAGGATGAACAAGAATGAAGAGAAGAGATGAAGACACGTGGCTCTTTTGTTCCGCCATGAAATTATTAGATTCTTCTTGAATAAAGCTGTGAATTGCTGATTAAAAAGTGGTAGACCTTCTCGTAGAGTCATGATGATCAGAGGAAGATGAAGAAGAAGAAGATTGTAGTTTTTTTTTCTTTTGAAATAAATAACGTTTAAGTGTTTAGTCAAGCCTAATTAATTACTTAGGAAACGCATGAGTTTATTAACCCATTATAAAGATTTTCATTTATTATGAGAAATAATAAAATATAAAGTAATTTCATATTTTAAATTTAAATTCTGTAGATTAAAATATAGTTTTTTCTTATTTTGTCCATGACTATAATTAAATAGATAAAACGCGTTTTCCAAATGTGTAAATACATTTAATTTTTAGATATTTCCGTTTCTAAATTAAATTTGTAAATTTCTAATTATATATATTTATATTTTTTGAGAAGAAAATACGTTTTTATACGTTAATTGTCCAGATTCTTTCTTGAAATGTTTCCAATTAATATTTATTATTTTGTTGTTATTTTTCTGGAAAGACAAATCTGTGACTCTGTTTCATTGCCAAAGGGGTGATGAACTGATGTATATCTGACTGTCTGTATCCAACAAAACTTTGCTGATCACTAATATGGTAAGATAATTGCTGATCATTAATTATAATTTGTTTAATTATTAAACAATATTTATAATTTGATTAATTAAAAAAATTTAAAGAGATGATTCTTACCCAGAGATAAGCCTTTTGAGAAGAATATTAAAAAAAAACAAAAGTGGTGTCAGTAAAAAAAAACAGAAGAAAACTTAAAAGACTTCTAACAACGGTTCTTTCTTCATCAATGGCGGATCCTAGTCAAGCTAGTTTCTGGGCTCAGACAAATGCGTTACTTAGGAAAAACTTAACCTACCAGGTATGTATGTGTTTAACATGCACCAAACCGGTGAAAAAACTTGATATACAAACGTTACGCAAATCGCTTAATCTCGATCATATATCATTTTGATGCAGAGGAAACACATATGGACGAACGTTAGACTCGTCCTGGTTCCACTTTTTCTTTGCTTATTTCTCCTGGCGATTCAACTCTTACTCGGTGCTGTCATGAATTCAGCATCGGATATGCCTAACTGTGGAACTGGAAATAAAGATGTAATGCCTGATGGTGATTGTCCCATTCCAAATCCTCCATTGTTGCCACCACTGATACATATTCCAGAACCTGAATCTCGTGCTGTCAAAGCTGATTTATTTTCATATAAAGATCTTCCTGATAAGTCCTGTAGAAGAACAGGGACATGTCCTGTAACTATACTTCTTACTGGGAATAATTATTCCCTTGGTCAAGGTATATACTTCTTTTATACATTAACACTTGTTGTTTTGTGTTGCTGTGAAACATAACAGCTTTGTGTTTCTTCAGCTTTGTCTGGGAATATCTTTGGAGGTTCTTTTGCTGTGAATAAGTCCGATGTCTTGTCTAGTTTAGCCAACAATGTCTTGGTATGTTGTTTGTTATTTCATTTCATTTAACAAAATGTTGAGATTTTTTAATAGGGGTAGTGTGACTTCAGGGTACAATCTTCTCAGCAGGCGAAAACAGTTATGCAGATCCGGGGATCAACTCGGGGATTCCTATCTACAATATCCAAAGTCAATGTAGTCCAAACTCTACATGGCCACTCTCATATGGAAACATTCATACAGGTACTTTTTAACTTTCTTGAGTGGTTTTTTCACTTTGATGATTGTGTATATATATTGCAGAGGTGAATTGTGTTCAAGGATGGTGTCTATGGAGAAATAACTCTGTAGAGATCAATGATGAGCTTTTCAGGGGTAGCTGGAGAGGAAATAACGAGCGGATGACAAATGAGATTGCTGCAGGTTTATTAAATTTTCTACCATTTGTATATTAGACTTAGTGTTCATCTTTGATTCCTTGACTGTTTTATATATCTTCTTGGCCTTAGCATATGATCTCTTGAGTACGGATAAAAACAACTTAGATGTGACCATTTGGTATAACTCAACTGACTATGATGACCCTTCAAGTAAAATTTTGGTTCGAGTTCCTCGCTTGATCAATCTGGTACGATATAATCTTTCACATGTTTCTCTACTTGAACTTGGTCTAGTGTTCACACTCTACAAAACTGTAGGTATCAAATGCTTATCTTAAGTTTCTGAAAGACCCAGGGACAAGGATATTATTCGAGTTTGTCAAAGAAGTTCCTAAACACTTAACTAAATATAATCCTGATATTGCATCCTTGCTTGGTCCACTTTTTTTCACTTGGGTTGTTCTTCTTTTGTTCCCAGTAAGTTCTCATACAGTATTAGAATGCTTTAAGCCATTACAATTACTTAACATTCATCTCATTGTATGATCTGGCAGGTGATCTTGACATCATTGGTGTATGAGAAACAACAACGTTTAAGAATTATAATGAAAATGCATGGGTTAGGAGATGGTCCATATTGGTTGATTTCATATGTTTATTTTCTTGCTATATCTATGTTGTATGTTACTTCGTTGGTGATCTTCGGGTCAGCCATAGGACTCAAGTACTTCCGGCTCCACGACTATAGCATCCAGTTTGTTTTCTATTTTATCTTCATAAATCTGCAAATCTCCGTCGCCTTTTTAGCTTCTTCATTATTCTCAATGGTCAAGACAGCAACAGGTACTAACATCACATTTCTTGAACCATCCCAAGAATATGTTAAGTTTCAAATAACTAAGTGACATTTCAATGGCTTCTTGGTTTTGTTTTTTTTCCGGTGTAATTGTAGTTATTGCTTACATATTGGTATTTGGAACTGGGCTCTTAGGGAGCTTTCTATTTGAAAACCTTCTTGAAACTCCTTCATTCCCTGGTAAGTAACAAAACCAAAACCTTGAAGAGTAAATCCATAAGACAACTTAGTATCTAGCATTTATGTTTAACAGACAAAGGGATTCTTGTCTTGGAGTTGTATCCTGGCTTTTCTTTATACCGAGGATTGTATGAGTTTTCGCAATATGCCTTCCATGGAAGCGGGATGAAGTGGCAAGATCTCAGCAAAAGCGGGATGGATACACTGTTCTGCATCATGTCAGTAGAGTGGTTTGTGATCCTCATTGTAGCCTATTTTATCGATATGGTTTCTTCATCTGGGAAAAGCCTTTTCTTTTTCAAGAACCCTTTCAAGAAAACTTCTTCTTTACCAAGTCCAAGTGTACAAAGACAAAGCTCTGATAATGTCTTCATTGACATGGAAAAAACAGATGTCAAGCAAGAGGTAAGTTATCTAGTATCATTCCATTGTTTCTTCAACCTTAAGTCATTCTGATTAAAAACTGAATAATCAGAGAGAAAAGGTTGAGCAACTGAAGCATGAAGGAACCTCAGGACATGCGATAGTATGTGATAACTTAAAGAAGGTGTATCCAGGTAGAGATGGTAACCCACCAAAACTAGCAGTTAAAGGGTTATATCTCGATGTGCCTTCAGGAGAATGCTTTGGTATGCTTGGACCTAATGGTGCAGGCAAAACCTCTTTCATCAATATGGTCAGTTTCTCTATAACCATTGTTTTTACATTAGATAACGTTTCAGTGTGTAAAGTTTTGTAATATTGTGTTTTGCTGGGCTAGATGACTGGACTACTGAAACCAACATCTGGAACTGCGTTGGTTCAAGGTTTGGATATATGCAAGGATATGAACAAAGTATACACAAGCATGGGTGTATGTCCGCAGCACGAGTAAGTCCTCTAAATAATTTTTGCAGATGAGACAAAGAACAAAGAATTGAATAGTTTAGTTTTGTTAATGTCATTGCCTTGGTTTCAGCTTGCTTTGGGAGACACTAACAGGAAGAGAACATCTTCTCTTTTATGGGAGACTTAAGAATATTAAGGGCTCAGCTCTAACACAAGTAAGTTTTCTTATATGTGTTATTACTACAAAAGACCATTGTTAATTCATGGATCTGATAATTTTCAAGGCTGTGGAAGAGTCTCTCAAAAGCGTTAGCCTTTTTGATGGAGGAGTTGCTGACAAACCTGCTGGAAAATACAGTGGAGGTATGAAAAGGCGACTTAGTGTTGCCATTTCACTTATTGGGAACCCAAAGGTACATATCTCATGGTCTCTTGTTATGTGATTTTGTATGAAATGGGAAACTTTTTTATTAATGAATCCAAGGTCTGATTTGGTTAAAAGGTGGTTTACATGGATGAACCAAGCACAGGACTTGATCCAGCCTCAAGAAAAAACTTATGGACTGTGATCCAACGTGCAAAACAAAACACAGCCATAATACTCACAAGTAACTAAAAACTCATTTTGTTTCTTGTCTCTTAAGATAGGGTTCTGAAAGGAAAGTGAAGGATTTTTAAACCTAATGAAGTTTGTCCCTCACGTTTTCAGCTCACTCAATGGAAGAAGCAGAGTTTCTCTGTGACAGATTGGGAATTTTCGTGGACGGAGGTTTACAATGCATAGGAAACCCGAAAGAGCTAAAGGGAAGGTATGGTGGATGGTATGTGTTCACGATGACGACTTCAATGGAATACGAGGAGGAAGTAGAGAGAATGGTTCTACATATTTCACCAAACGCTAAGAAAGTATATAATTTAGCAGGAACACAGAAGTTTGAGATCCCTAAGCAAGAAGTCATGATTTCAGATGTGTTTCTAATGGTTGAGAAAGCCAAAAGCAAGTTCACAGTTTTTGCTTGGGGACTCGCCGACACAACTCTTGAAGATGTGTTTTTTAAGGTTGCTACAACTGCCCAAGTCTTCAATTCTTAGTCTTGTTGTTCATATGATTCACCCTACTCTAGGGCATCACTATTGTTATTGATCAATCTTAGCTTTTAATTGATATTCAGTGACTTGAGAAACATGCTATAAATGCGATAGACTCACTTATATAAAGCCAGAGGCAGAAACTAACGACATTGTTATGTTCTTTATGTACTCTTGATCTATCACAAATAAGCATCCAAGATTTACGACTCCAGCACAAAATCTGATAACAATGAAGATTTTCATCCTTGTGAATTTGTGATGAAGATTCCTTAGTGAACTTTTTATATTTTCAGTAACTAGAAGTACAATGGTTTGGTTTGGTAGATATTTAACAAAGTAATACAATTGAAAGGAACACAAGTTTTTTTCCAGAATCCAATTAGTCCAACGAAGGAAAAACTTGGAGATTATTTGAAACCGAGATGGCTCTAGTGACTGTTTTCAAGCTGGGAAGTATCGGTTTCAATGCGCTCATCTAAGCTCTGAAGAATATCTTTGATGAACTTTATGAAAGAGCAGAGTCCACCCAAGAAATTATGGTCAATGACACCGTTTCCTTCAAGAACATGTGCGAAATCCACCAGCTTTACTTGTGCATGCACCTCCTTGGCATCATCTTCTCCTTTCATCAAGATTGAGTCATTCTCGTAAATCATCAGAATCGAACAAGAATTGAAATGGTAAAGCGTTTGGGTTTCAAACCAAGCCTTAAGTTCCAACAACTGCTCTAAGATCACACCATAAACCTTTGATGCAAAAGCACAGTTTGGTATAGAGTTAAAGTCAGCGAGAGAGTTCGATGACACAAACTTCCTTAGAGCCAATCTAACCCCATCAGCATTGAACCCAAGAACAAGCTTCTTCTCAGGTCTCCAAAAACTGGACTCTTGATGGTCAAAAATCTTAAAACCTGAAACTCTAAACCCCAAAGAAACCGTGGTGGTCTCTCTGTCTTTCTTAATACATTTGTTGAAGTATTCTTCAGACACATCCGGATACCATGTCCTAGACCCAATCTTAACATCCATTACAGAAGGATTTGAATAACACGAAACAACATCTTCAAGAACAAGATGGGGAAGCTTGCCAGATCCATCAGAAGCTTCAACTAGCTGAGTACCATGATAAACAGGGAAGTATCTATGGATATGAACTGGAACCTTATTGTTTAATGAGAAAGACTCATAGAAGTTAGCTTCATGTTGGCCACGAGAATCTCCCTGAAGTGGCTTGAAGAACCGACCTTGGTCGTCTACGAGTGGACCGAGCTTCCCATCAGTAGCAATGTGACCAGCTACTTGGTGTTCAGGGACCTTAAGCATCTTCTTACTGCAAAAGTTTCATCCTTACAAAGTCAAATCAGAAGGGAACTCAAAATCAAACAAATGCAAAATCAGATTAAGGTTCTTCAATTCTCTACCAAATCAGAAAAATTTCTCGAGTGTATCGCCGAGAAAAATAAAAAAGCGCTAAAAAGGGAAAATATGAATCACAGACATGAACAAATAAACAATTTGAGATCTCTAAAAGCGTTGAAAAAGTTAAAAATATTTTTCGATTAAAATAAAAACATTGAATGGAACTTTTCATTGATTAAAAAATTTAGTTGGAGCAAGACGAAGAACATGGCTCAAATGTAAAATATTAATCAACGAAATTATCATCACTCTTGGAAGGAAAAAATATTACCAAAGAAATTTCCACGAAGAAACTTTGATCGTCAAACGATTGCAGGAAGAAGAAGTGTAATAATAATTCTTCGGAGAAACGCAACCTTGTCGGGAAGACGAATAAATAATTAAATAATAAATTAATTATGTATTGTCCTTGAAAAAAGATTCGAACTAGTAAACCGGACTTATAATGAACCGGATTTCAGAGATAACCGGTTCTGAATATATGTAGGTAGCTATATGTAGGGTTTCATCTGATGAAACGAGCTTCATCTCTTACTTCGGACTCTAGTACACCAGCCGGCGAAATTAGGTTTTGGTAATAATCTCTAAATTCAAGTCTATTCTTTCTCTTTTTTAATCATCCATCGTTCTGCTGTATGTATATCTGGAAAAATTCCCTAATTTATAGTTCATTCTCTTTGACTAAAGGATTTTTAAGCTTTAAGAGGTTCTGATTTTGTATATATACATAATTTGTATTCATGAATCTTATTTTCTCATTTCAGAATCTGTGACTCTTTGGTGAGATAAGACTAAATGGCTCGTTTCAAAAACGTAAGTTTTTGTTTTTCGTTTCTCCATGAATTGGTGTTTCAGTCATATGTGTATTTTACTAACTGGTTTGTGCTTGATATATAGAATAAGAAGAAGAGTAGAGTCATTGTGAAGCCTATTGCTAAGAAAAATCAAGCTAATGTTGATCATGTCACTGGTGATAAGATTCCCAAAAGTTTTGTGTTTTCAAGAATGAAACTTCCTGGTTCTGTTAAACAACTTCAGTTGGATTTAAGGAAGCTTATGCTTCCCTACACTGCTCTTAATCTAAAGGTTAGTTTTATTCAGTTACTTTAGTTGGTGAATACCACTACTGATGCAAGTTGTGTTACCTTTATTGTTTTGCAGGAGAAGAAACGTAACACTTTAAGAGATTTTTTTAATGTATCAGGTCCAATGGGTGTTACTCATTTTCTTATGTTATCGAAAACAGCGTCTTCATTGTCTTTAAGAGTAGCAAGAACCCCTCAAGGACCTACTCTTACATTTAAAATACATCAGTATTCTTTAGCTTCTGATATAGCTCAGTCTCAGCTTCGCCCTAGATGTCCTCAAGATCTTTTCAAGAGTCCACCTTTGGTAACTAATCTCGCTTTTCTCTTATGATTTTTTTTTTTGAAGTTTATGGATTCTTTAACAGGTGATAGTGTTGATTTTATCTTGGTGTAGATTGTTCTTTCTGGATTTGGTTCACAGGAGCTGCATCTTAAGCTTGCAACAATTATGTTTCAGAACATATTCCCAGCTATTGATATTAACACTGTAAGTTTGTTGACAAGAATATAATAATGCTGTTGTTTACTATTGATTGCAACAAGTTTGATTTTGTTCTTGTGATGATGGTGAATGAATATGTCAGGTCAAGCTCGCCACATGCCAGAGATTAGTACTCTTGAACTACAACAAAGACACAAAGCTCATTGATTTCAGACATTATTCTATAAGGCTTCAGCCTGTAGGAGTGTCTCGTAGGATCAGAAAATTTGTGCAAAATCATAAGGTTCCTGATCTTAGGAATCTGCAGGATGTTAGTGATTTTATCACCAAGTAAGGATTTACATCTATTTGTTATTTAGTTGTTATCTGTATTGATGTGGATGTTTCATCGTGTTCTTTGTGTACAATTTCTCAGGGCTGGTTATGGATCAGAAAGCGAAGGAGATGAAGAAGCAGCAACAGTGACACTATCATCTGATCTAGGCCGAGCTAATCGAGGTTCAACAAAGAGTGCTGTGAAACTACAAGAAATTGGACCAAGAATGACTATGCAACTTGTTAAAGTGGAGGAAGGATTGTGTTCAGGAGGAATCATATTCAGTGAATATGGTAAGTGTTATAAACTATTAATCTTATCTATCAAAGGCGAAACCATTAATTTCGTGTTTTGGTTCAGAAAATGTGGATGGAAAGAAAGAAAAGGAGAAGAAGAAAGAAGACAAAAATGGTAAAGAAGAAGAAGATAGTGAAGAAGAAGAAGGTGAAGATGGTAGTGAAGAAGAAGAAGATGTGGAAGACATGGATGAAGATTTTGAAGATTGAAAAGAGTTTTAATAGAGTAAAACTGTTTTCATATGATTCTTCATGTTATCAAATAGAGTAACACTCTTCTCTCAATCATAATTTAACATGAATCATTCAACCAGTAGATTACAATATGGAAAATTATTCTTAACTCAAAAAAAAATACGTATTAGAAAACCCCAAATTATAGAAGACTTGTGTTAACTCAATTTCAAGATTTTAGCAATTTTTTTGTGAAAGAACAAAATGTATTATTTGTTTTATATTAGCTAACAATCTTTTTTTACCAATGATAATATACAGTAAGATTATTTACCATAAAGCTAAATGACAAAACTAATTGTCAACGGTGAGAGATTGGTCGGGAAGTGGGTAGAGAGTGGACAGATTAATATTAAGACCGAAGGGTATTAAAGACTAATCCCCTTGAAGACCGAACTAGTTAAAACGCGTCAGGAAAAAAACGTGTTTCTCCTCGTGTATTCCAACCTCTCATTTATCATGGATTTATGACATATTTAAAGAATATTTATTACAGATGTTTTTTTCTTCAAAATGTATAATTACATTCAACTATTTCGTAAATTTTCAACGAATTAATGTGTTTATTATTTTTGCATTTCAAATTTGGTTAAGTTTACATACGTTAGCTGTATGTAGTAAAATGAATCAAAACGTAATATCTCAGCTGTGGCTTGTGGGTAAATAGTTAAACTTGCTCTGGCTAAATTATCTCTATTCGAAAATTCCAATCTATACCGATTACAAAAAATCAGATAAGGATATATTATATTTGAAATTTTATAGATGTAGAACTTTTCTATTAAAAATCTGTATCCGATCTGAATGATCGAATGATTAGAATTATTTTTAATCTAGTAATTTTGTTGTTTTATATAATCTAATATTATTATATTTATAATATTTTTTTATGTTCAATTTAGCCGTTGTAGTTTAAAACCATATGCTAACATTGTATTTTTAATTCATTATCTTATTATATTATTTGTGATTATACTTTTATTGAACAGTTTGAAAATAATAAAAGAGGATAAAATATGAGATAAAAACATATCATATAGTTAATTATTTTGTAACAAATTTGGATTAAATTTGTTTTGGCTCCAGTAATAAAATATTTTGAAATTTTGGATAATATTTTTGAAATTCAAATATAATATATTATATAATATCTGATCAAATGTTATCCGATCAAAATCCGATCAGATATTATCCAAATTGATTTGAACACGAGTAAAATATGTCTAAAATTTTATGAATATAAAAAATTTTACTTGAAAAACCGTAATAAAGAATTATACTCCAATCGGAATACTCAAATGTATAAAGCTAAATTAAACAATAATTATATTCTCAAGTGTTTGTTAGTCATTCAATTTTAATACATATATAGTTCATATTTATCAAAATATATTAAAATATATACCTAGTTTCCAATTTAGATTTTATATTAAATATCAAGAAAATAAAAACAAATAATAGCATTTATAATTCTTATAAGAAAGAGATATGATTAAAGTAAATAGCTTTTTAACAAGAAAAGTAACTAATCTTTAGTTATGGAACTATAGATATACACAATAAGTTTAAGTATGGAACTTTTATAAAAAGTTCATAAGGCATAAATTTAACTATAATTGACATTTTGAAATTTATATTTTTATGTATCATATTACTTGTGATGAAAAAATAATATAACTCTTTAGCTGTTTTTCTTTCGCACCAAAAAAACTTTTTTATTAAATTAACGACTTAACGACTTTACGCGGGAAAAATTTAATCCGGGAAATTACAGCTTACAAATATTTTTAGCAATAATATTGACACGAACATTTAGAAAACGATTGAAGATTTTGTAAACCAAAATTTAAAAGATTGAAACTTTTTCAAATTCTAAAACAAAAACTAAGCAATCATCCGAAGATTTTGTAATCGAAACAAAAATTTTATAATCCATGATAAAAATGACATTTTTGTATAAAAATCTACTAAAACTCTGCATCAAATAACAAAAACCTTCTCTTGAGAAAACAATCCATCCATGTCCACTCAACTTAGCAATAAATCTAGCATTTTGGGTGTTGTTTTTGCAGTAAAATAAATTACTAATACTACCACTCTAAGTGAAACAAAAGAATTAATGAAATTTTATATTCAAAGCCATATCTAAATATTAATGGTAATTAATCGTAATATAATCGAAAGTATAATATCGGATTTTTTTATGTCCTTGTATATATTTATTCCACCTCTCCTCTGCACAATCTTCTTCAGAGCTCTCTTTTGAGATCCGTTCTTAAGTCTCTTTCTCTCTATTCTCTTCACCTCTTTTGTTTCAATCTTAGATTGAAATCTTTGAGAATTAACTTATATTCGTTTCTTCTTTCTCCTTCGTCTCCAGATCTAGTTTTTTTTTTCTTTCCCCATCTCGAATAAATTCAGGTATGTTTCATCGGAATTATCGTAAGAATTCTCGTAGATCTATCTTTTTTTGTTGATGTAATTGGATTGTATTAGATTCAAACCTGATCTGTTTCATTATCGCGATCGCGACCGCGACCGCGCGTTTTAATTCATTGTTTTCGATTGATGAGATTTTTTTAGCTTGATCGAACTGTATGGTGTAGATCGAGGCGAATGTAGAGCTTCGTGATTCGTTTTAGATGAATTTTTCTTTTTCTTTTTAATTAATGATGCATGTGTGAATTATTTGTTTAATATAATTTTAAATTGTTAAATTAACATGCTAATCTGTGAGATAATTCTGAATTTTATGATTGTGTTTTATTGATTTATAAAATTGGTAAAATTGAAGTATGGATCAAATAACAATGAATCAATGTATTTATGTTGAACAAAAATGAAACATTTTTTTGTCAGTGTGTGTGTTTTAGTGATGTCTTTGATTTTGGTGGCCTTTTTTATCTAATGTATTTTTTTTTGTGCGTTGTTTATTTCTTGTGTAGGTTTTATTAGCCAACCAACATGGCGTCTGCGACAGCAACTGAGAACCAGTGGCTCAAAGGGAGAGTGAAGGCTGTTACCTCTGGAGACTGCTTGGTGATCACGGCTTTAACCAGCAACAGGGCTGGTCCACCACCGGAAAAAACCATCACTCTTTCTTCTCTTATGGCTCCTAAGATGGTGAGCTTAATATAAAATTAAAAGTCATTACTTTTTCATTTTAGCTCCCACTTTTTTACTAACACTTTTTTATATAATTTATTATATTATACCATATTTTTAAATTCTCATCTTAACATGATTTTTGTTAGATTATGCTTTCTCATTTTTTGCCCCTTGTTTCAGGCTCGCAGGGGTGGTATTGATGAGCCTTTTGCATGGGAAAGCAGGGAATTTCTGAGGAAGCTTTGCATTGGGAAGGTGCTAAGTTGAAACTCTTCATCATTATGGCACTTGTTATGTAATTGAGAATGTTTCTTCATATTAACAGTTTGTTTTATTCGTTTCTTGAGCAGGAGGTTGCTTTCAAAGTGGATTACAAAGTGGAAGCCATTGCTGGAAGAGAATTTGGCTCTGTTTACCTTGGCAATGAAAATCTCGCTAAGCTTGTTGTTCAAAACGGCTGGGCTAAGGTGATAACCATTTTAATTTCACTAGATAGCTTTGTCTAAGGTATCATGCTTGCATCAGCTTTATGATTCGGTGGAGGAATGTCTGTGCTATGGACAGGTCAGAGAGCCAGGTCAGCAAAATCAGGATAAGGTTAGTCCTTACATTGCGGAGCTCTTGCAGCTTGAAGAGCAAGCTAAGCAGGAAGGTTTTGGTCGTTGGAGCAAGGTTGGTGTCTCTTTTTCTGTTTCTCTGAATTTGGTCTGTTGAAACGTCTTCAGTACGAAGAGACGTTATTTTTGTTTCTATTTCTGCGAATTTACTTGAGAGTTTAACGATCAGATATCTCCGGCTGATTTTTACTTATGAGTTTGACATCTGTATTCTTATTTGATCCAGGTTCCTGGTGCTGCTGAGGCATCTATCAGGAATCTTCCTCCTTCTGCCGTTGGGGACTCTGGGAATTTTGATGCCATGGGTCTTTTGGCTGCAAGTAAAGGCAAGCCCATGGAAGGTATTGTTGAGCAAGTCCGTGATGGTAGTACCATCAGGGTTTATCTTCTTCCTGAATTTCAGTTTGTGCAAGTATTTGTTGCTGGGCTTCAGGTGTGTAATCTTGTTTCTGTATTTTTTTCTGCGTGATGGGTTGACGTTTTACATATATGTTGTAAGAGTGTCATAATTTTTGTATGTAGGCTCCATCAATGGGAAGGAGAACTACCCAAGAAGCTGTTGTTGAACCGGATGTTACAGCAGCTCCGAATGGAGATGCTTCTGCTGAGACGCATGGTCCCCTAACAACAGCTCAGAGACTCGCTGCCTCGGCAGCATCGTCCATGGAGGTTTCCTCTGATCCGTTCGCGCTGGAAGCCAAGTATTTTACTGAGCTCCGTGTTCTCAATAGAGATGTAAGGAGGGTTTACAACAAATTAACACGCATGCATCTGGATTTGACATTTTGATGATCTAAATGTGAGTTGGATTGTGCAGGTTCGCATTGTTCTTGAAGGAGTTGACAAATTCAATAATCTGATTGGGTCGGTTCACTATTCTGATGGAGATACAGTAAAAGACTTGGGTCTGGAGCTGGTTGAAAATGTATGTGCCTAAATTAAACAGTTATTTTGTTTTAGCATGATTACTTATCTGACTTTTTCTTACTTAAGATTAAGTTAGTTGGCCTATTGTAGTTTGTAGTTTTCTTGGTAGATTGTGCACATCGTTTCTAATGAAATCACTGAAAAATATGATCTCTTGATGGTGTAGAATAAAAGTTATGACTGGTTGCTATTCCTTTTGCTCAGGGTCTTGCGAAATATGTTGAGTGGAGTGCCAACATGATGGAGGAAGAAGCCAAAAAGAAGTTGAAAGCTGCAGAACTTCAATGCAAGAAAAACCGGGTGAAAATGTGGGCGAACTATGTTCCTCCAGCTAGTAACTCTAAGGCAATTCATGACCAGAACTTTACTGGAAAGGTAATAATTGCTGGCAAAAATTTCTTTCCTTCAACTCATTTCACCAGTTCTTAGTTCTTACAAGTTTGTACTCTCTTCAGGTAGTGGAAGTTGTGAGTGGGGACTGCTTAGTAGTTGCTGATGATGCTGTCCCATTTGGGAGCCCAATGGCAGAGCGCCGAGTCTGTCTTTCGAGTATTAGGTCTCCTAAAATGGGTAACCCACGCAAAGAGGAGAAACCTGCCCCTTATGCACGGGAAGCCAGGGAGTTCCTGAGACAAAAGCTTATTGGGAAGCAGGTATTTTTTGAAGTTGTGCCATATTACTTAAATCGTAGCGTTCTGTCTGCACAGGAGCAATATATCTGATTTCATTTTCCCCCTATGCAAGGTTAACGTTCAAATGGAATACTCAAGGAAGGTCACACCAGGAGATGGTGTTACTACTGGAGCTGGTGATAGGGTCATGGATTTTGGCTCAGTGTTCCTTCCATCTGCTACCAAAGGTGATACAGCTGAAGCAGCAGCAGCAACTACTGGAGTGAATATTGGTGAACTCGTTATTGCGCGTGGCTTTGGGACTGTGGTTAGACATCGTGACTTTGAAGAGAGGTCAAACCATTACGACGCTCTACTTGCTGCTGAAGCTCGTGCTATTGCTGGAAAGAAGGGAATCCAATCTGCAAAGGATTCTCCAGTCATGCACATTACAGACCTGACTGTGGCCTCAGCCAAGAAGGCTAAAGATTTCCTGCCATCCCTTCTCAGAAGCAGGAGACTATCTGCTGTTGTGGAATATGTCCTGAGCGGACATCGATTCAAGCTATACATTCCAAAGGAAACGTGCAGCATTGCCTTTGCATTCTCTGGTGTCAGATGTCCTGGCCGTGGTGAACCCTATTCAGAAGAAGCTATTGCTTTAATGAGACGTAAGATCATGCAGAGGGAAGTCGAGGTAAACCGGACATATAACTCCCAAGATACATCTCAAAAAATTTCTTTCTTCTCTTTTCGAGTCTTACACAGTCTTTTGTAATCACATAGATCGATGTCGAGACTGTGGATAGAACTGGTACTTTCTTGGGATCGATGTGGGAGTCAAATACCAATGCGGCAAAATATCTTCTTGAAGCTGGCCTGGCAAAAATGCAAACTGGCTTTGGTGCAGAGAGGATTCACGATTCTCATATTCTTGGATCGGCAGAACAATCTGCTAAGAATCAGAAACTGAAGGTAACATCAATAGATATCTGTTTTTACTAAAGAAATTATCCCGTTCTAAAAACTGAACTTGCTTAACTCTATGATGTCATAGATTTGGGAAAACTATGTTGAAGGAGAGGAAGTCGTAAATGGTGGTCCAAAACTAGAAACCAGGCAGAAGGAAACGTTAAAGGTGAAATCATTTGTATGATTCTTTTGACAAGTCATAGTTTCTAAAACCAACAACCTTAATTCACTGTTAATTGCCTTCCACTTCAGGTTGTTGTTACAGAAGTATTTGAAGGCGGTCGATTCTATGTTCAGACGGTTGGCGATCAAAAAGTAGCTTCGATTCAACAACAGCTTGCATCTCTGAGTCTTAAAGACGGTCCTATTGTTGGATCCTTTAATCCTAAGAGGGGTGACATCGTCCTTGCACAGTTTAGCCTCGATAACTCCTGGAACCGTGCAATGGTAAATGATTCTAAACATCTTAACCATTATTTCTTCTCTTTTACTATCAGCTATGGTTGTTTATTCTAACGTCTTCTCTTTGTTAAGATTGTTAATGGACCTCGAGGAGCAGTTCAATCTCCAGAGGACAAGTTTGAAGTGTTCTACATTGATTATGGAAACCAAGAAACAGTTCCATACAGCGCAATTCGCCCAGTTGATCCTTCAGTATCCTCAGCGCCAGGGCTTGCACAGCTCTGCAGACTTGCCTACATAAGAGTTCCAGGCCTTGAAGAGGACTTTGGTCCTGATGCTGGAGAGTATTTGCATTCCGTAACACTGGGTAGTGGTAAAGAATTCAAGGCAATTGTAGAGGAAAGAGATACTTCAGGAGGCAAATTGAAAGGACAAGGAACTGGAACCGAGCTTGCTGTAACTCTCATAGCTGTTGATGATGAGATCTCTGTCAATGCAATAATGCTTCAGGTCAGTGCCTCCTCTACCTTTTCTTTTAACTTCTTCCAAAACTTTTCCATATTTAAGTAAGACTGAGAGTAAAATGTGTTTATGATGAGCACAGGAAGGAATAGCGAGGATGGAGAAACGCAAGAAATGGGAACCAAAAGACAAGCAAGCTGCTCTTGATGCACTTGAGAAGTTCCAAGAAGAAGCTCGCAAATCTAGGACTGGAATCTGGCAGTATGGAGACATCCAATCTGATGATGAGGACACTGGTCCGGTCAGGAAACCTGGTCGCGGTTAAGTTAACTTTACTGTCCAAAAGGGATCTAAGAAGGATTTGGTTTCTCTTTAAGTGAGTTTAAGAAGCAAGAGGATGTTGCTTTTGCAAGCATCAAACTTTTTGTAATGTTTAGAGGATTTCTCTTTTTTTTTTTTAATTTATCTTCTTTACTTTATTTGGTTTATAGACTTTCCAAAAGAATTTTTCTATTTAGGAACACAGACAATCTTCTTGTTCTTTATTTTTGTTTGACATAGAATCATAATAAGGTTATGGACAAATTGTAAGAGGGGAGTTTCATATTTGGCTCATGTTATTTTCAGGTTTTGGGTTTGAAAAGAGGTCTAAACTAGAACTGAGTGGTGTTTTGTTTTTCGGGTTCGATAAGATTTTAGCTTAAAGTGACTAACTGGGCCAACTGAAATATGAAGAAACGGACTAGCTGGCCCAAATGAAAAAACGGATTCAAAAATATTCGGGCCAATGAAACATGAATAAACAAAAGCTCTCACATCTTTAATCAGGAGGCCGAGGATAATAGTTTGATTACGTGGAAACATTAGTGATTTTTTTTTGTCTTATAAAATATAACACTCATATAGAGCAAAAAGTTAAATCGTAATGACAATTATTGAATTAAAAGAAATTTTGGGGAAATTAGCTAATTTGAGATTTGAACCTTCAACTTCTATACATAAGTCCTTATCATATAAATCATCATGTTTTTCCCCGAAATCATTTATAGTTACAAATATATATACTTTCTATAAAAGCCACACATGAAACGATGTCTCTCGGGTCTCTCTCTAGGTGATTTCCGGGGAGATTTCCGGTGAGAATCCGATCTTTTCACGGCGAAGTTTTTTATTCCAGTTTTGTTCACAAAATTAAATCTTTCACAAAACATGGTTTTTCTTCGCCATTTTATTCGTTTTTGTTTTGTTTTTCTTTTGTTTTATAAAATTCCGGCATCGTGTCGGATAGAAATTTCCGGTGGTTCTGCCGGTAAATCTCCGCTCTTGGTGGCGGTTTAAAGTCCGGTCTTAGTGCCGGTTAAGATTCCGACTTGATGTCGGCCAAGCGCTCTCGAACTTCAATTTTATCCCGACTTTACAAATCTTTATACTTGTTTCTTCTTCTTTGTTTTGCTTCTTTGGTTGCAGGTTTCTGGTATTAATATAGTTCCTCGCCCCTCCGTAGGTTGGTCTCG